>JAQBSW010007103.1:0-43416 GCA_029291075.1 Eudiplozoon nipponicum
ATTGCTCTCATTTCCTCTTTTATTTTCTTCTTTATGTTATATGTAACGCTAAAAGTTCATTTATCGTGTTGCTAATGCGCACATTGTAAATCTTTCTTACCTCCCACTTAGGTCGTACAGCAACTTTGATGTGCACGAAATGATGATAGCCGACAAACAACGCACAATGGCCTATGCGTAAGCGAGTTCTATTGGTGTTGTGTTTTTCTCGCTTTGCTAGAGGAATTCTTTGTCATTAAGCGGTAATCGAAGGCTATTTAGTCATTTGTGGCACGTCTTTTTTTTTACAAATTCAGGATTAAATTGACAGGCAGTCCGCTAAGACTAAGCTTAATTGGGGTTGGGTTCTTCCTTTTTTTGCGGAGTGCAAGTTTTATACTGAAAAAACGACTTCTAATCGATTTAAATTGGTGAGGACAGAATCTCGTTTGCTAAATAATTTCACTGTATCTTTTCCGTTGTTAAAGTGGACTAATCTGCCACCTCGAGGAATACTACACTTCCATGCATTGTCATCACACGTGTGGCCTTTAAAATCAAGGTACAGCTCCTGGCCTGCACGTGGTTTAAATGCGTGCAATAACAAAAAACGAGACGATGGTGATTTGTGGTGCGTTTATCAAATACCAGCTTACTTTAGCAGGCGGTGGTCGGAAAACCATCTGAACAATAAAAACCTGAATTTAAACCAGCGCACAGGTAGAGTTCGTCGGCCTTGGTCATCTAAGGTTATTTAAGAATATGTGCGATTCAGAATCCGAATCATCCACCCCCTGGTTTGTAAGCTTCCTTTCAGTATACTTTCAACCATGCGGCGGCTGAAGAACTCTGGCTTGATGTCGCTAATGATTTGGAAACTGCGTCAAGTCGTATTGACTTACTTGAATTTTGCACTCTAATCCGATGTATTATTATTAAGTATTCTGCTAAGGCAGTAGGGCTGCCAAAGCTTTCTGAAGTGTAACTTGTGAACTAATTTAAAATCGTCGCGATCGACCATACATTGCAAACGACGAGTTAAAAATGAACTGCCTCTTGAAATTGGACATGGAAACTCTTATTTTTGATGACATGGCGGAGAATTTTGATGAGCCGCAGAATTGTTATGTGCTCTACCTAAAGGACAGGCTAACCCAGAAACATTAGTTAGTATATAACTAATAAAATGTGTGCAATGTGCGGCAGGGTGGCTCAGTGGTAAGAGCACCAGATTCCGAAGCAGACGGGCTTTGAATCACGTGAGACTATAGGTTGACAGTTGGATATCCAGCGTGCGAGGGTTCGTTAGGTTTGTGCTCCGACATTTGAGTGGAAGATTTGTCGTGCGCCTTCCTCGGGCATTTGTTTTCACTTTTCTTTTCACGACTGAGTTCTCCCTTCAGTAGGATTACAGTTTCTCTAAGTAGCATCTCGTGAAAAAATGCAGCGAACGCGAAGTCCATCAGTTAAACTATGCAAACGTGTTTGTACAGAAAATCAACTTAATACGTTTATTCAAATATTGTACTTTAGCATTCGGTTAAATTTAAAATCTAAGGTTCAAAATCCCGACTTATCAATCATTTCTGCTGTCTTGAAATTGTGGACACGGCTCGCATACTTTTCCACATTGAAATTAAAGTTACCTTCACAATCCCGACTTATCCGGCTCTGGAGGGAGCAAATGAGGTGTGATAGTTTGTGCAATTGTGAGTTCTTCGTTCTAAGTCTAACTAATGATTCCGGTTCAGTATCGCTGATGAATTCAGATAACAAAATGGAGGTTAGCTTCCTTTTTCGCCGCCTGATCTCAGCAATTTAATGAACGATGGTGTTGTTTCCGATACACCTCTTTGCTAGTGTCTTTGGGTGGTTAATGCGTTAACTTTCAATGTTACACTTTTCTTCGTTTTAGTCTAGCACTGGCGCGCGCTCACAACATCTTCAGACCCAACGCAACTGAAATAGACGCAGGTATATAAATATTCTAATACACGTTTTGCAGAAATTTTCATTATTTTTCTGTCAGAATTTTTAAAAACGTATCAAATTTATATATATAATATCATCGAGTAGCATGGTGTGTGATCTATATTAATAGGTAGTGGCAGCCAGTCGGATGTTTACGTTCGCCTGACGGAAGGTTGTCTAAAACACCTCAGTTGGTGTATTACTGAGCATTGCGTGCAATGCCCGGCTTCGATGACGCAACACATGAACTGCAGGACTTTGAAGTAAAATAGCTGCAATTGAAACTGTGACCGTGGCAATAATGGCAACTACTTAATGAGTGCCCAGTAAGGACGAAACCGGTCTTTCTGAGGAATTGCATTTGCTAAGCTTAGTTGATATTGGCTACATATATATCGTTGTAAAGACCATCCCCTCCTCAACGTGGTACGACGGTGTCAACCATGTTTCGATGGCCGATCGTACATGGGCTAACGGGGCTATGGCGGTGGTGTCACCAGGGCGTGGTGGATTTACGACCGGCAATCGGATCTCCTATAAAATACCACATGAGCCCGACGACGGCACCATGACGCAGCGTGTGTTCCCCACCACAAAAGAGGACAACAGCCACAGGATTACATGGACTCCTGGACAGTACCCCGTACTTTCAAATGGCGAATGGGCTCTCAACAGCCACCGGCAACCATACAACTTACTGCTGCCTTGCAGACTGCGCTTGGATGTGCAATGGCTAGAGGTGCGTCCTCGATCAAAAAGCCGAGTGGTGAGGGGACACCACTTGTTCCAAATTCCCAGAAACTCCCATGAGATGGGTAGCTTATCCTCTAAGAGGGTGTGCAGTAAAGTAAAGAAATAAAGTATATATATATATATATATATATATATATATATATATATATTCATTTTGTATATGCATAATAGGTTTCATTTGAATATGTGGGTGGCAACAAAATATGACTGTGTTTTCTATTTCTTGTTGCACAGCGGCTAGATAAGACAACCAAGGACAAATTCCCAGTGTTAAAGTTAATATGACATTTAGTACACAGAGAATCATGACGTTGGATGCCAAAGATCAATTACCAATTCTCCAAATCATTCAGTCTACAAATTCTCATGTATGCGCAGTAGCACATATATTTGACGTACGGAGAAGCAATTGATTAACAGAATACAGAAACATATACTGTAGAAATTGATTAAAATAGGCTTGTCGCCGTCAGGAAAATCAGCTATTTCCGATTATATATTGGAAACGTGGCACCCAGTCAATTTTGCCAATTTCTCAATTCTAAACAAAGCAAAATCAGAAAAATTATTACATATTTATGAAACCCTTTATATAAAACAACAAGCACCTGGCCTAAATATTCAAAAGTTTCATCAACATGATATTCTAATCGACTAGCCACGAATCACACAATCCAACAACAATTTACTACTATCCATCATCATCTCATTTTCCAGCCACACAAAAGTCAAGTGACTAATGTTTCACTGCCATTTAACCATAAGGAGTGAAAAAAAAGTATATAAGTGAATTTAGATAAATTATTATTGAGATTTACGAGAGAGGGAGAGGGGTAGAGAGAGAAGGAAAACCTTGCTATTATGAGTAAATTTATCAGGATAACTCACAGAAATGAGGCAAAACTAAACCTCTCCACAACACCATTATGGCCAAGTTAGCATTCGGGCAAGGCGACATCAGCAACCCAGCTTCCTTGCGGATTTCACCGTATCACGTCATAAACAAACCGAACCTCGCAGCTAACTTTGCTCTACTAAGAAAAGAAAGTTACGAAGATGATTCTACTATACATCTGCAACAAGATCGCCACTGATCTCGATTCGCTGTCATATCGCTAAGGGTTTCTAACCAAGAACTGTGATGTGCACGAGGACCCCATCCCGGCAGACGAGTGGATCCCATACAACCCAATTTAGATGTAAGTGACTTTAATTGTTTCTGCCATGTCAAAATCTGCCCACCTTGTTTCTTACGCCAATTTGGTGCTGGATGAGAGAACAGAGCTCTATTGGGCAATCGAAATGAGAGCATACGCAAAACGTGACCGAGCCAACGAAGTTGATGGAGCCTTATTTGTTTTTCTAACGACGAGCACCTGTTGTCAGATCCAAAAATACGTCTACGGATGTCAACGTTAGTTATTCGTTGTTGGTAACCAACATGTGCTATACTTCTCAAACAACGATGATCGAATGCCTGTAAACGTCTCAGATCATCAACTCTAAGAGGCCAAGTTTCACTAGCGTATAGTAAGACTGCGCGTACAGATGCATTGTAAACACGACCTTTAAGGCAAGTGAAATATTCGCGTTTCTCCATAAATGACGAAGGTTCGAGAAAGCTACTCTAGCTTTCGCGATTCGTATTCTCACCTCGTCGGGCATATTGCCTACGTTATTGATAGAGCTTCCAAGATATGCAAACCTGTCGACTATGTCTAGATATTCATTCTGCAGTCGCAACGTTGGATTGAGTGGTGGTTGATCCTGTAACAGTATCATACATTTAGAGGGTGCGAATTTCATACCGAAAGACGGAACAACGTTTGCTAATCTATTTAAGGTGGTCTGGGCAGCATGCTGATTGTCGAATAATAGTACGATATCGTCCGCATAGTCAAGATCGACTAGTTTATCTCCCGGGAGAACTTCAACTCCAGCGTCCTGAATGTGTGAGAGAGCGTTGTTCATAATAGCATCGATTAAAAAATTAAACAAAAATGGGGAGCGTGGACAACCTTGACGAACACCACTGCTGGTTGTAACGTTATGCGTTAATTCGTTGTAAACCTTAACGCGACCAGAAGTATTTGTGTAGAGAGCTCGTATAATATTAACAAATTTAATGGGCACACCGCTATTCGACAAGATATGGAATAAAACATTGCGATCCACCGAATAAAATGCACCCTTGAAGTCTAGAAAGACGACTATTGTGGGACGGTGATATAAATGTCTCTGTTCGAGAACTTGCCTTAACGTAAAATATTATCTATACAACCTCGTCCTGCGCGGAATCCGACCTGTTCTTCTCTTGTTTGTGATTCACGTGAAGCGCTAAGACGACGTAGGATAATCGAAGCAAATAACCTTGATACGACCGGAGTCAAACATACCACGATGGTTATCGCACGAATTACGATTGCCTTTTTTGAAGATGGGAATGATGGTCGACTCATTCCAGTCAAGTGGTACGGTTTCCTCATTCCATATAGTACGAAAAAGTTTAGTCAACGCTCCTGAAATTATATCGCCACCATCCTTAAACAATCCCGGAAACAGATCATCAGGGCCGGCGGCTTTGCGGCGCTTAAGAGATAGGATTGCATCGCGTACTTCTAACTCGGATGGTTCTTCAGGACTAACATTCCACACTTTTGATGCAGACATGCTTTCGGGAAGCGGAACTGACGCGGGTGGCCAAGAAAATTGATCTCTAAAGTGTTCAGCCCATCTGTCAAGACGACTTATTTTATCGGTTATTAATTCGTTGTTACTATCATTTATAGTTTCGCTAACTTTTGACTTTCTCGGACCTGTTGTGCGTATAAGTTGGAACAAACAGCGACTGTTACCTGACGCGAAAGCTACTTCCATTTCTTCTGCCTTTCTGTTCCAAAAGTTTTCGAGATCGCCTTTTAGACTGCGCTTAATTTGGCGTCTTATAATGCGTTGGGTATTATTATGAGTCGAGCCAGGTGGAATTTGACGCCTTATTTCGAGTATCTCCATAGATTTTACAGAGAGCCAGTGAATTTTTCTACGGGGACCTGCTATGCCACATACAGTAGTACCTGCATTGTGCATAGTGGAACTTATCTTGAACCAAAGTATATTCGGATTTTCGCTATTCAGACCAGTTAGATTAGCCTTAAGAATATTTTCATAGTATTGTCGGATGGACGGTTGTTCGAGTCTGCCTACATCAATTTGGGGTTTATTCTTAATTATTTTCCCGGAAAATTTTAGTGCAAATCTACAACGGATAAGTGCATGGTCCGAGTCGACATAAATGTTCCAAAAAGAACGACAATCCTGGATGCAACCACGCCATCTATAATTAATTTCTACATGACCTATTTGAGTCCACCGTTGTCCGGGTGCTAGAGGACACCATGTAGCACAACGTCTAACACAACGTCTGTAGTTTGTACTACTTAAATATAGTCTATGTTCAGCACAGCTATCCAAAAGTCGTTCACCATTATCGTCGTGCGTCGAGCTTAGACTGTATATACACCTAAATGAAATTCAGTGCAAATTAAGCGCCCAACTTCAGCATTCATTTCACCCATAACCAGGACTATATCTGAACTTCGTGGTCTACTTAGTAAGGTGCCTAGTTCGGAGTAAAAAACGCTCTTTCTTTCGTCTGTGTTGCAATCGGTAGGAGCATATGCAGATATAACGAAGAGGAAACGTTGATAACGGTTTTTTGCATTGATTTTAGTAGATGTATTTAAACGTGCCGCACAGTCGACTATTTAAAAATATCCATTCGGTTAAGCAAGCTCCAGCTCGTGCGCTAAGGACAATATCAATGCCCCATTTACCGGCTTGAGAGAACTCTGTGGAACCAGATGTTCGAAGCCAATAACGCGTAGATAGGGATGGAACAACCAGTTCTGTAATGAACGTAGGATCCTGTATTCTGGTTTCAGATACGCAACATATGTCGATTTCTAATTTATCCAACGTACGAGCAACAGATTCTTGCTGTCCAAGTTGTTTTAATGTTCGCACATTAAATGCGCCTACGTTAAAACCTAACTTAGGTTTAATGAATGATCGTCTACAAGAACCATTTTCGATATTTGGCAACCTAGTATTGGGCTCAGTGTTATGATCTAAACCAACTATATTTATAGTATCTAAAAGAGAGTTATTGTAAGATTGAGAAGAGGAAGGGGAAGGAAAGGACGCAGAATCGAATATAGAGTTGGAGTTGCCTGCAGTAGCCTGTTTTCGCTTATCCACCCTGCACGGCTCAGCAGATAAGGCGACCCTTTTTATACTGCGCGACAGCCGATGCAGTATGTAATTATTGTAAGTTGTACTTGTCATGGTTATATGTGGACTGTAAAAGAACACTAGGTCGCCCATTCCTAGTGATGGTTTTTATTCTGAGTTTTCCTTCTCCTAGATAGTCTGCCAACCAAGGCTGATGAGCACTATCTGCCCAGATGCCAGTGGCCAGAGTTTCCTTCAGCAGCCGAAACTTGCCCCTCACGTCTGGAACGCTTGCTCTCATTCCGTCACTACACATTTAACAAAAAGTTACAGTGCAGTTAGACCAAACTCGAGGTTTCACATAAAACGGGATGATGGCTGTCCCTTTAAGGCCTGGCAAGGTTCATGTTACCAATCCCGGGTAGACTAGCTTGAGCCCGCCGGTCGTCAAGCCGGAATTTCTATGGCTACGGGCAGACAACTGGTCTCCTCCTGCGCCTTAATGATACATTTAGACTTTATTGAATTTATGCTTTCAGGCCTCGATATGCATATACGCTTATTTTGACAGTCTATCGTCTTAACCCATTTTCTAATGAAATCAAATCCCAATAAGGGCGTTTGCGTATTCGCTACAACAAAAGATATATGGTAGATATTTTCATTTATTAACAATTTCGTGTCTCACTCGCCCGCAGCCACGATCGATGCGCCAGATGCCTGGTATAATTTTGGTCTCGTAGGTTTTACGTTGTTTAATGGCCAAGATAGGTGTAATACGGACACATCAGCTCCAGTATCCAATTGCATTATTACTGCCTGTCTGTTGAGGAGTTCTAAAAATTTAACTATATTAAAAATCTTTACATTTGACACTCATTTTTCTTCGAAGGCCATCTGGTTCGGAACACTTTTTAGGTTGTTCTGCTGGTCTTCATTCGATCTACCCCTCGGAGCCTCCGAAGAATTAATGTTTGTGCACTGATCTCTATCACGTTTATTTGTAATATTGTGGACACTAGTTCCCCACTGAACTGGTCGTTATCTAGGAGCAGTATACTGGTTTTGCTGACTCTTAGATGATGTATTCGTCGAAGCTGGTGTCCTTATATATTGACTTCGCTTCCAGGCAACTGTCTGTTGCGGACTTGATGATTATGCCGCGAAGAATACCAGTACGGTATGTCGTTCCTGCCAGATATTGTAACTGGACCCATGCGTGGAGTTGCAGCTGCCACTTTGTTATCATGGCCGAAATTTGAAGAGTCTGAAGTCTCTCTAGACGCGGGATATTGCACCGTATCTGGTAGGATCCAGCAGCATAAATATGATGGCCTCAGTTAGCTTGTAGAACTACCGCTTGGTGCGTGCCATGTTATCCAGGGGCATCTCACCCAGTAATGGTTTGAGGCTGTACAATTCTGAGAACACCTGAGGCCTAGCGCGGAAATGATCCAACACTCGTCTTTTGTACTGTTCATACGTGAGGTCGACCGGCTATTCCAATTAGACTGCTACTGTCCGGTCCACTAATTCCTGGACAGCCACACTCTTCTAATGGTGCCGTCCTGGGCAGTGCTAGATTTGAACTACGGCTGACTCACGGTGGTGCCTTATGTTCAATTCTAATGACCGTCTGAAAAAACTCGTCGATTCGGCTGAAAACGCCAGCATATTTATTTATTCCTCTTCTGTGCGGTCGCCATTTTTGCGTCTCCCTCTATTGGTTGGTCTATGTACTCGGATATCGTCGGTGTTTATTATCAGTGTATCGTCCAGACGAGACATAATTATTCCTGATTATGCAGTTAAATTGTTCATTTGAGCTGCCAGTCCTTGAACTAAAGTTTCTAACCCAACAGAAGCCATATTGTAAAGGTACCACATATGCTTTATTTTCACTTACGTAGATATAGTATTTTGCTCGCATAATGGGGATCGATTTAATAAAACAAGTTTTCAAATATTAATTAATTTATGTTTGCGAATAGAGTCTGTTTCATGTTGGGCTAACGGCTAATCTTATGCGGAGCGCTCTCCGAAATTGTTAATGCACTTGTCGATTGATCATTCCTTGTCTTGAGGTGGATTGTACTTTTGCTGACTCAAGCTCTACATTATTTATTTATTAGGTACATATATATATTTCGTTAGTTACAAGCATGGAAACCGATCTTGAATCAGGACACATAACATAGTTTTTTAATTTTCTAGTCTTGAATGGCGGGCCGACATCTATCTCTAGTGCTCCATCTACATAACTGGAATCCAAATCAAGACTACTTGCGATTCTATTAAGAATCTCAGGAAACTAATGGTTCTCATGACGGATTCTACTATTGAGTACCTAATTTGCCTATATTTGCGCGAGTAGTAATATAGAAAGATCGTGTATCCAGTTTGTTCCACTAATACACCTTAACGCAGCTTCCATTTCACGATGCAGCCTTTCTACCATCCCATTTGCTCGTTGGTTGTACGCGCTAGTATGCAATACAGTTGTTCCCATGATGTTGAGAGATCTTTCGAAAAGCTCGGACATAAATTGACTACCGCGATAACTAGTGATCTTTTCCGTAACACCATAACGCGATAGCCAATTATGTAGAAACACGAACAAGACTTCTTGCGCTGTCATATATTTTAAAATCGCCACTTCGAATTGACGACTAAATCGATCTACCATAGTTAGCAAATATTTGTGGCCATTTACCTCTGGCATCTCGACAATGTTTATATGTACGTGTCTGAACCGTCCAATTGGTATCCCAATATTCTGTATCTCGGTTCTGGTATGTCTCCACACCTTACACGTTTGACACTTGGCACAGGCTCTTACCCATACCCGTATGTCTTTAGACATGTGCGGCCATACGTATCTGTCATTGATCAATCGAATGGTGGCTTTAATGGATGGATGACCCATGTCATGTAACACTTGGATAATCTTGGCCCGTAACTCCAACGGCACATATGGTCGTGGTTGACTTCTAGACGTTTCGCATAACAACCACTTGCCACTTATGAGCTTATGAACATATCCTGGTCTTTTGGACAAAACTAACGTAAAAGGATCTGATCCTTGCGCTTCCTTGATTTGACTAACTAAATCATGCATAGAATTATCTAAACTCTTCAACGGACCTTGAAATATCAGCTCGACATCGGCTTCATTCGGTCTGCTAAGTGCATCGGCTACCACATTCTCCTTACCAGCAATATGAGACACAGTGAAATCGAACTCTGTTAACCGTGTTATTTGGGAATTTACTCTACGAGAGTAATTAAGCCTAGCTGTTTTACCAATTATATTGATCAACAGCTTATGATCGGTCAATATCTTAAACTTATGTTCGTCTAAGTAATGCTCGAAGTGTAGCACTGCGGCATACACTGCTAGAAGCTCTTTACCAAACGTATCATAATGTTTCTCTCAATCATTAAGCTTACGGCTATAAAACCCAATCGGTCTTACTATGTCCTGATCTCTTTGCTGTAGCACTGCTCCTATTGCAACGTCTGAGGCATCTGTGATTAGCTCGAAAGGTTTCGCCCAATCTACAGGAGCTGATGTGGTTATGTCACCTAGCATTTCCTTGGTCTTCTGGAATTTTCTCGGTCATCTGGACTCAAGTTTATAGGCCAAGACTTCTTGATCGTGCTCTTTTCACGAGTGAGATGGCGTGTTAACGATCCAAGAATTCCGGCTAGACCTCGAATGAATCAACGGTAATAGCTGATCATGCCCAAGAACCTTCGCAACTGGCGCACGGTTCGGGGTTCCGTTACGTCCTTTATAGTTTGGATCTTATCTTCCAAAGGTTTAATTCCGTCTTTGGAAAGTATATGACCAAGGTATTTAACTTAAGTGCAACCGATATTACTCTTATTAGGTTTGACCACTAATCCATATTGTTCCAGCCTGGTCAAAACCGTTTCCAAATGCCTAAGATGTTCATCTCGTGAGCGACTAAAAATTATAATGTCGTCTATGTACACCCTTGCAAATGAACAATTCTGAAGGATTTATTCAGCCAAACGCTAGAATGTCTGACTGGCATTTTTCAAACCAAAAGGCATTTGAAGAAATTCATGCGATCTCCCTCCTGGAAATCTGACTGCGGTGAGTGGTATCGAACTATCCTCCATCGGTATCTGATAGTACGCTTTCTGGAGATCTAAAGTTGAATAAACCTCATATCCCATTATATCTCGGAGTAGAGTACTCTGGTTAGGGAGAGGATAAGTATCACCCTTCGTCACTGAGTTTAATAGACGATAATTTCCACAAACTCTCCATTGACCCTGTTCAGGTTTAGGAACTACCACTATTGGGGAAGCAAAATTGGAATTTGACCTTCTACAAATCCCCTCTTCGCGCAATTGGTGAAATTCAGAAAAAGCAACTTGTTGCTTGTGTTGTGCCAGTGGTTGAGCCCTTGGTGAACAAGGTAACGGAGCCACCAATTCTATTTGGTGTTTTACTCCTGTATTCAATCCTATTCTTTAGGCACTGCCAGGCTGAAACACTGCTAGGTGCTTCTCGATGATATCGGAAAAGTCATGTGCGACTGTGGGACGGGGTAAAGGAACTGTTCTAACTGCCGATGTGTTAGACTCAGTAGGTGTTGACATCCCTACGCCTTCTGCGATAGTCCTAGCCTTGGGGTCTAATGTCAGCTTGAAATGTGTCAAGAAATCCATGCCAATGATATGGTCCTTGACATCGGCTACTAGAAAATTCCATCTAAAGGAAGATTTCTGGCCTAACGTCCCCTATCGGACTACCGTTAGCGGCGCATAGTTGATAATAAAATGTGGGGCAATCTGCTTCCACCACGTCTGACCTATCTATGCTTGCCTCAGCACCCGTATCGATGACAAATTCTAATCCAGATAATTCATCTTTAATAATGAATTTATTGCTGGATAATCCGGCAATTTTTTCCAGATCTCCGCTTAGTAAGAATCGGACTCTCTTGCCTTCTGTATCGGTGCTAACTGGTCCTGTCGCATTTTTAACATTTGCCTTAAGTATGCCTTTTAAAAGCATATCTGGGAGCCTTTGCAATGGAACCCCCCCTACGGCTCCTACTAGCGGTCGCCAAATTTTGTAGAGGCTCCTAACCTATTCGTGTCTGAGAACCCCATAGATGCCAGATCGTTTGTAGTCCTATAATTAGCAGTAGAATCTGATAAGCTTATATTTTCATTCGCATCTGCTAAATTCAAACCTGCTATGTCTTGCGCTAACTTGCTAGTGTCCTCAAATTTAAGATTAGCATCCATTTTTATCAAATTTAATTATTAAATTGACACTTAATGTTAGGCAAATTGGGATGTGAAACCTGTCTCGTACAAAACACCCAAACAAATAATCTGGAAAGAAATAGACGCGAAAAACAGAATTATTAAATTACCTGTTCTAGAACGTCCCCTCTATGCGTGCATCAATAAAAAATATAAGACAGTGTTAGCAGGCGTATATTGTAGAAATTGGTCAGATTTGTAATAAAGAAAAATGAAACAGTTGGAGCAAGCCAAAGGAGATACAACCAGTCGAGGACAGTAATGCTCGAAAACTGAAAATGGCGCACAATTCAAAGTCAAGAATTTAAACAAAGAAAGTTCTGGAAAATAAAAGAAAAATATCTTTTTAAACAAAATTTGTTACAATCAGCCAAGGTGGTTTAAATTTATCAGTTAATGTTACTTTAATTTTGGCGGAGGATTTATCTTCCTCCACAGTGGTTCAGGATGATGTAATGTAAAATTATCAGTAAAATAATATTCCTAACACTAATAAAAATGTTGATTATAGGTAACAGTGTGTAACATCTATAATATAAATTCACATAATATTGAAACACTCAACATTTAAAATGAAGTCTCATTTGTAAATAGAAAAGTATAGCCTATGTAGTCTAGCATATACATTAACCAGATTAATTACGTATCGAACACTCTTTTAAGTTGAGTTTAGCTGCGCATTCCATTAAATTCTTGTTGTAATGAATGAACAAATATTTCTAATTGACAGCCAAATGCAGTCACAGCTTATACATATTCAATTTGAAACTCCTGCGTCGAACCTGGTCTAACGAAGAACAATTTTTTGAAAAATGTCAAAATGAACTGATAATGACCCAGTATTTATCAACTATATATAGACACGAGCACTGACTTTACATGAATATAATCCTATTGGGAAAGATATGGACGAATGTGAATGTCTCAGCATGGAATTTGCAGCAGTAAATTTCAGCATTTGATTACACTGCAGTAGATATGAACTCATGGCATCACGTTGTTGAACTTGTTAAAAATACTATTTAATGACATCTAGTATCACTGATTTCTGAGTTGTGGTGAATCGTCCTAAAATCATAAATGAATGGTGTATTATTGAAAAAATACGGAACAGACTGTTTGGCTTAATCATCGTTATATTAGTCCAGATATATGTTACTGGCTGTCTTTATTATCATTATAGTGGGATAGATAGACAACATTGAATACCTGGTTAAATTATCCTACTTTTTAATTGGTAGTTAAGTTTTATTTTTAAAATTTGGAATCAATTGTTGAATTAAGTAGACCATTGAGATAATGGCGCTGGAAACTATTTAATTAGTTATTTTTCTACTTAAATTTTGGTATATATATATTCTTTTGAAATGCGAGCTTTAATAAAATTCATTGTACCCTTCCTGTGTGCAAAAAAACGAAATTTTATCAGATATAAGAAAAGTTTCTTTCGCATAGTCTTCCCAAATATCTACTAATGAACATATCTTAATATATAAATTGGAAAGCAAAACACGATAGAAATATGTGAACATAGAGAGAGTGTGAAAAACGGAAACCAATCAATTGCTCGCGTCACATCCAGTCCAAGCTCAAAACTTGTACGTGCTTATTCTGATGGCATAAATTCGGCTGCAATTTGTTTATCCATGAGGCTTCGTATGTGGCTAGCTCCCTTTTGTTTTTGCATTTAGCAATTAATTTGAATGCTACGTCTGGAGAACATACGTGCGATGTTTCGATAATGTGTTGCGCAATATCAGACTTGTATTCACCATTTGCTTTAAAATGGGCGTTTATTTATGGAAGCAGAAGAAGCACGTACAAGCATTGAGCTTGAACTGGATGTGACGCACGCAGTTGATTGGTTTCCGTTTTTTCACACTCTCTCTATTGTAACGACACAAATTAATGGCCGACATATTGCGTAAATTAAATTCAATTTTATTTACGTTGCACCAATGAGAAAAAAGCGAAACTTGCCGTTTAATCAATAGTGTGCAAGTAGACATATATTACTATGGCATGCTATTTAAGCACGGAAATTTACCATGCAAGTCAGTTGTCACATTTGCATTCTGCTTTGCGTTACGCGTGTGCGTTCTGTCGGCTGTCAATACTTAAGCTGGTGATTTGATAATTTCACCAACAATTGGCTACATCCGTGACTCATCTTGTTGCGGTACAACCAGCGAGACGGGCCAATTAATTGCAGAACCTGAACGACGTTATCTACATCGTGATTACAACCCGACAACGGGAGCAACAACAACCAGACTCCACGTAAGGCTCCCTATCAGTAACAAATCTCTATTCACAGCACCTTAACCGAGTTCGTAACGTCGTACGGCATTTACTTGAAGCCGGGGCGTTTACACTATGTTCACATATTTCTATCGTGTTTTGCTTTCCAATTTATATATAAAGATATGTTCATTAGTAGATATTTGAGAAGACTATGCGAAAGAAACTTTTCTTATATCTGATAAAATTTTTTTTGCACACAGGAAGGGTACAATGAATATATATATATATATATATATATATATATATATATATATATATATATATATATATATATATGATTGGCCTACTTTTATATTAATTTGTTCACGGAATAATTTTGTCCACCCAGTGAAGAAAACCAAGAGTGTGCTCGACACTTGTGAAAGTGAATTGCAGAAATCTGTTTTGCCAAGAAGCTTCATTGCCAAATTAAATTTGAGACAGCAAATTGCCCGATATTTCATGATAACTCGTCGATCAAGAAAGTATTTGGCGCGAATGCTATGCAGAGCTAAAATGCTTTCAGCATCATATTTGTCATTAATGATCCAGACATGCTATCGGTAAATAAAATTCTACCTAATTTCTAGTAATGCGGGTGTCTTAAAAAGAAAGCAAGGCGGAAGCGAGGGCCGCGTACTATAGCTATTTTCACATTACGGAGTATCAACATTTTTTGTCGATGAGGAGGAATTTAGGTTAATGCAGCTAGATAGAGCTATATGCTTAGTTTATTTATTGCTACAGAAGTTCAGATAAACAGCACTCACTACCTGGATTTATGATCACCAAAATAAGGCTGACAGTAAACAATGCTGGCATGCTTAGATTGTTATATCTATGTTTCAGTTTGGTTTTCTGTTTAAAATATAGTTCTCATATATCTTTATATGCTTATATTTGCAATTGTTTATGAATGAGAAGATACTTGTGTAAGAATCTGTTTAAATATGCATCTATTGTTTGAACATTGAACTAAATATATATAGTTTGTGTACGTTTAATTTTATTTAGTCAATCATTTATTTAGATAATTCTGACGCTATAATGGCGTAGGCAGATAGTTTCACTAGAAATTCTTTAGTTATTTTTTTTTGTTGAAAATTATTGTCCGGAATTTACATTTACTCAACAAATGATTTTATTTGACTTACAAATTTATAAACATTTTATGCGTGCTCATATGGTTTGAAAAATAGCTCTTAACACATTGTATACCGGTATTAAAAAAAAATAGCCATGAAGCTTAGAAAATCTCTAGATAGCATGACGGAAGAGTTCAATTTGATCAAGTTAAACATGAGTAAAATTTAATCAGACTCGAAAAACGTAATGTTAGAATAGAATATCTTTATTTGGATTCAAACCACACATATTCCATCAAATAATATAATTGGAAATTGTACAATATATATTTAAAAAATTATCACATCACAATAATTGTGCAATTAATCTCATGTAGATAAGTATATCTCACTAGTTGTACAATACAATATATCAATATCAGAAAGTTCGACTGAAAAGAATAATATATACATAATCAAATTAGGAACAATTAAGGTATAATTCGAGTGTAACATTATGCAAAAATTGAGAACCATGACTAGCAATTGATTGTATGTAATGTTAACTTGTAGGGGTCAATTGCGGAGTTGCTATCTAGTTCGTGATTTTGTACCCCTACTACATATCAATGGTGGCCATTATTACTACCCGAGCACCCAATCAGTCTCTGATCCCTTTCGGATGGTTGATATGAGAAGGCCGAAGAAAGGTTTCATGTATATATTCCACACAATGTAGCACATAAATATAATTCACTGTTAATCCGAATTGAAGGAGTTGGTTGGCAATAATACAGATTTTTTAATGTAAAATTATATCTTAAACACTATTCTCAGTTAGTCAAAATTGAATATATGTTTGTCAGCTGTAAAAATGGTTTTTATGCAAAAATATGATTTAAATGCCATTCACAATTAAGCTAAATTGTCCGTCTTCTAGACGGCAAAAATAAAAGTGATTTAAGTTTATCATAGAAAATTGTTTTATGCTCAATCAGTTATTCGCGTACAAAGGTCTGAATTGCTCAACATTTATGCCATCGATTTAAAACAAATGATACATGGAAAAAGTCATCGTTAAAGGTTATCACTATAAAAAGAATGTAAATCGTTTAAGGACTTCAATGACACAACTCACAAGTGTTAAGATCACCGTTTGTAACGATTCTATCTCAGTACATGATATTAATATATTGTTCTCTGAAGTTCGGATAATCCAAATTGTCAAACTAATCGGAATAAGTTCACTATGACACAATAGTCCACCGCGTGTTTTTTCGTTCCCAGCGCGGTTCTGTTCTTTTTATAAAAACACTATTAATTACACATAAAATTTCAGTTTAAGAAATATCGATTAAAACTGCTTGAGACTAGAAAGGATTGTTCCTAAAATCACAGCTAAGGGAAATATTGTTTAAGGACAGAGTTAGAATATTTGACCTTAAAGAGCACAGCGTTTGTAAAAATTGACCTTCGTTGGATTGTAACACGGAGCCGCGTGTTACAAACTAATATGAAGATATAGTGCATAACATTTCAATTATAATAATACGAAACTTGGAAATAAAAATCTCAAGAAAATCTGTTTCCGATAACAATTATCCTTGTCTTTTATTCAACCATGAGAAAGTATTATCATAATCAAAATAAAAAATATCAACAGGATTGCAGACTTTTTCAAGTTCAGTAGATAAAGTTTTAAAAGACATCTTAGATGGAGGCATTTCTCTAAGCCCCTTCGGCAATTGGTTATAAATTTTGTAGATTTTCGAGAAAGAGAATAACTTGCTCGCTACATATGTTGGTTTAAATACCAAAATTAGGGGAATGGGAGCTGATTTAAGTTAGAAAATTGATTGAATAAGAGTTAATATTTATCCATGGGTGGAGATAACTGAACTAACGGAATATTAATTACGCTGAATTCCACTGTTAAATCGGAGAAAAATCTATTTTATATAATAGCTGGTTAACTATCTAGACAGAACGTCAATGAAGACAAGTAGAACGTAGTTAATTTTGATGAGAACGCTGCCTCAGACAAAGTAGATAAATGGAATGATATTATGAAAACTACTACAAATGCTAAGATCATAAAATTTTACCACGTGGGAAAAAATCTGACTGTCCAAAGCTAGTGGTCGTTAAATTTACCAAACGAACTGCGAACTCAAAAAGAAATATAATTAACAAAAATGAGCTTTCTGTTTTCAAAACGTTATATATCGGGACGGAAAAAACTTTTATAAAATGCAAATTAGCGTCAGCAAAGATAATCAAACAAATTATTAAACATTCTTTAAATCAAATTTGTGAGCTTGAAGTAAACACCGATCCCATTGTTTTTAACCAGTCGTCAAACTGAATAGTGAGCATCAAACCGCATATCATATACATGGGAAGTGAATTTAGATATGCGGTTGTCACATTTATTAGTCTCGCATACATGGTACTCGACTGGAAATGTCGGATGCTCAATTTCTGTGCAGTTACGAACATTAACTATCTGTAGCTTTCTCCATATATATATATATATATATATATATATATATATATAGACACAAAATTGAACAATAATTGATTGCGCGGTTAGTGGTGACAATTCTTTAATTCAAGTTTACGACGACTGGTTAAATACAATGGAATTGGTGTTTATATCAAGCTCGCAAACTTCATTTAAAGAATTATTACCACCACCTGCAAAATCGGTGATTGTTAAATTGTATTTCCTCAAAATTTATTTGTAGTAAAAGCTGCAATCAGTTAATGTTCGTGACTACATAGAAATTGTGCATCCGAAATTTCCTGTCGGGTAAAATATATGAGAGACTACTAGACGTGATAGCCACATATCTAAATTTGCTTTCCACATATATGCAATGCGTTATGATCCTCATTAGTCAATTTGCCGCCGTACTCTGATGATGATCATGAAAGGTGATACGCGTCAGTGTGTGCGACTGGCGGTAGTTTTGCTAAGTTTTTCGACGACTGGTTAAATACAATAGGATTGGTGTTATTTCCAAGCACACAAACTCGATTTATTGAATTGTTACCACTACCCGCGCAATCAATGATTGCTTAAACCATTAACTACATGTCATGAAACCGCTCGGCAGGGTGATTCTGCGGTTAGAGCACCAGTTTTCGTAGCAGACATGCCCAGGTTCGAAAACTGTCAGAGGCAAATTCTGGACAGTACGTGATGAGTTCCCAATAAGGACGAAACCGGTTTTCTGGTTGAATTGCTTTTTGAATACTATACAATACTTAGTTTATATTGAAATATTTATGTTCATGATGGATCAGGTATGTATAATAAGTTCGCATCCTTGATAAAAAAGTAATTGTTATCACCGCTCACACAACCAATGTTCGTTTAATTATGTTAAACCGCTCGAGTTTGCCAATGGGCAAAAAATAATAGTTAAAATAACGATTCCAGATATTAATAGCCCCGATGCTATCAAAATAGTAGACAGTGAATCGATTTGAGGTTGGGCCATAAGGATAAACAACAGAACTGTGAAATAAATCAATCAGGTTGATAGAATAGGTCAAATCTTGGATGTAGATGTAGATGTTTCGTAATAGTTTTTCATTGATTTTTTATAAAATTTAGAAAAGTTAACAAAATATCTTTATAATGAGGAATAATTTTGATTTTGTAATTTTGGTTGAAGCATGGTTTTCAAAATGATTTTGAAAATCATTAATTCCAAATGCCTAGATATGATTTCTTTCGTAAAGACAGGTAATTTAAAAAGCGTTGTGGTGTTTTTTCTTATTTATAGTAGAGCTATTTTTCATAACAAACTGTTAAACACTAGTGGTGTTAACGCTCATATTGATTTAAAATCCATATAATTTGACATTACGAATCTAACTGTGGTCTACTGTGTAAATTTTGCAACTTAAACGACGATACTCTTTTTGCCAAAGCATCCCAATTTTGGACGGTCATGAATATAATGTTGTTAAAGGAGATTTTAACAAATTTTATTAATACAAAATAACCAAACTATTTTCTAAACATGATCTAATGCGAGTTATATTTATCTAAATAGAGGTATAGAATGCATAGGCCATGCTTACTTTGAGACGAATTTGGTCGTTTGTTACGGTTATGAAGTTTTTAATTACATTAAGGAACTGGAATTTAAGCATTGTATTCTATAATGGAAATATCTGTGCTTCATAGTTCATAATATTACAACTAATAATGCGTCTGCTGTGTACACAATCAATTAGGAAATATTATTAGGTTAAGCAATGCTTTTAATTATGACAAATTTTACAAGTTGGCCAATAATATATTTTTCCATACATTGTCTGTCTTATTAAACTATTCAATTCAAACGTATATGTTTCTTGATATTGTACTAGAACTATGAATAAGAGTCAATGCAATTTAAGAATTAAAAGCGGTACTTTGGTGAAATGTAGCTTAATCAACACTATTAAAATCTACGATTAGAAATGTTGGTTAATAAAACGAACACAGTGCTACTATCATTTCGTAGAAGATTAGAAAGGATTATAATATCCGGATTAAAGAAATAGATGTAGAGGATGTTAGAAGCCAGTAGATGACTATTACATTTACAAAACGAGAGAAGTTAATCTTAAAGTGTGATTAAAGGGATAGCATAATTTTATTTGATATAACAAATCAGTTTGGTATCATAATGTGAAATCCTCAGAAATTTAGATGTGTGCCTGCAGTAACGAAACTGCTACAGAACCAAAAGTTCATCTAAATCTGGATTTTTAAATTTTTGTAAAATAAATGAAAAAATTTAAATATTAAAAACAGAAAGGAACATATAAGTATTTCGATTGGTATTATTCTGTAACACGCGGTTCCGTGTTACAACCCAACGAAGGTCAATTTTTACAAACGCTGTGCTCTTTAAGGTCAAATATTCTAACTCTGTCCTTAAACAATATTTCTCTTAGCTGTGATTTTAGGAACAATCTCTTTTAGTCTCAAGCAGTTTTAATCGATATTTCTTGAACTGCAATTTTATTTGTAATTAATAGGGTTTTTATAAAATAGACAGAACCGCGCGCGATCCGAGAGGATCACGCGGTGGACTATTGTGTCAGTGAATTTATCTCGCTTAATTGGATTATTCGTTACTATGAAAATGATTGATTGTTTACTATAGAAAGCCAGGAATTAAACATTTGTGAGTTGTTTGTCATTTAAATCTTTAAACGTTTTCCAATGTTCAATTTTAGTGATAACTTTCAATGTTAACTCCATTAACATCATCATGTATTCTTTGAGTTTTTGTCATAAAAGTCTTTAAACGGATTACACAAAACAATTTTCTTTATAAACATAAATCATTTTACTATGTTCATATAATCATGTATTTTCAATCATTTGACTATTCCAATTACGATCCAGACATTTGTGTAAGAATAACTGCTTGTGTGCGAAACATGTTACTTTACAAACATAAATCATTTTAATTCTTGCCGTCTAGAAGACGGACAATTTAGTTTAACTGTGAATAGTGTTTAAGACCTATTTTTGCATAAAAATCTATTTTTACAGCTGACTAACATATATTCAATTTGGACTAACGGTGAATTATATTGCTATTTGCAACATTACATCTAATATATGTATGACCAGATGTTTTACCTTTTCACATCAACCATCCGGAAAAGATCAGAGACTGATTAGGCGCACGGGTAGTAATAATAGCTACCATTGATATGTAGTAGGGGTACAAAATAACGAACAAGAAAGCAGCCACGGAAATCGACCCCTACATTATGCTGCCCCGGTTCGTCGAACTAACAGCCAGTAAGGAATTAATAAACAGCTAGATTTTGAGAAATTCAAGCACTTTCAATGAAGGCCACTACACACGTTATTGCCTCGGAAACGGCTGCACATACCCGCGCACAGACGCGACGTTCAAATGGGCGTGGTCACCCTCAACAACTCAGGTGAATACGCCCATGGAAGGTTCGGAAGACTGGTGGGGTCAGCCCCCTCGGCGGCAGCAGAGGCTGAGCACCCCAAATTGTTGGCCGCTCCACGTCTGATGGCTCGAAGCACGTTGCCTTCGCGGTAGAGCGCAATCAAACTATTGTCTTTACAGCGACGGCTCCAATTAAGTCATGCTTCAAACGCCCAAATGCCAGCAACCAATCTCATCGTCGGTTGCTACTATCAACATACTTTCTCATCCGTGACGCAATCTCTGGCGAATGAATTGTCATAGACACTGGATCAGATGTAAGCTCACTACGCCACAATTATCTCGAACCCACCCACCCAGTCGACACCAGCAGTCTGACATGCGCCAATGGCTCCAACATAGCGACGTTTGGGGTACGAGTACACACAATCTCGTTCTCCAACTCAAAATGATGTTTCAAATATCCGTTCATCATCGCCAACACGACATGAAACATCATTGGACGTGACTTTCTCGAACACTTCGACCTGACCATCCGTCCAAGAACGCGAGAGATAGAGGAGCCAGTATCAGTGTTGACAGAACCAAAATCAGTCGTTACACAGCATGACAGAGCAATAACACTTCCTGTAAGGTTAGCCCCCTTCATTGTGTACTAATTTTCACTGTCGGGGGGTGTATGTAACACGCGGCTCCGTGTTACAACCCAACGAAGGTCAATTTTTACAAACGCTGTGCTCTTTAAGGTCAAATATTCTAACTCTGTCCTTAAACAATATTTCTCTTAAGCTGTGATTTTAGGAACAATCTCTGTTAGTCTCAAGCAGTTTTAATCGATATTTCTTGAACTGCAATTTTATTTGTAATTAATAGTGTTTTTATAAAATAGACAGAACCGCGCGCGATCCGAGAGGATCACGCGGTGGACTATTGTGTCAGTGAATTTATCTCGCTTAATTGGATTATTCGTTACTATGAAAATGATTGATTGTTTACTATAGAAAGCCAGGAATTAAACATTTGTGAGTTGTTTGTCATTTAAATCTTTAAACGTTTTCCAATGTTCAATTTTAGTGATAACTTTCAATGTTAACTCCATTAACATCATCATGTATTCTTTGAGTTTTTGTCATAAAAGTCTTTAAACGGATTACACAAAACAATTTTCTTTATAAACATAAATCATTTTACTGTGTTCATATAATCATGTATTTTCAATCATTTGACTATTCCAATTACGATCCAGACATTTGTGTAAGAATAACTGCTTGTGTGCAAACATGTTACTTTACAAACATAAATCATTTTAATTCTTGCCGTCTAGAAGACGGACAATTTAGTTTAACTGTGAATAGTGTTTAAGACCTATTTTTGCATAAAATCTATTTTTACAGCTGACTAACATATATTCAATTTGGACTAACGGTGAATTATATTGCTATTTGCAACATTATATCTAATATATGTATGACCAGATGTTTTGCCTTTTCACATCAACCATCCGGAAAAGATCAGAGACTGATTAGGCGCACGGGTAGTAATAATAGCCACCATTGATATGTAGAATGGGGTACAAAATCACGAACTAGAAAGCAACCCCGGAAATCGACCCCTACAATTCTTTAAATATCCTCAGTATTTCTGAACACACCTCTAATTTCTGAACAAATTTCGTTTTTGATATTTTAATACCAATTAGTTTTTTTTAAACAATTATAGTTTAGCCTCTGTCTAAATTGAGTAAACAAACAAATGCCGATGATTATAGATTCATCTCAATTACCCACTCATACTTTTAGATAATTGCATGATTAATACGATATCATATAGATTCTCTTTTACGGCTTCACATCGATTTAAGCCAATATGGATTTAAAAATGGAACGCTCCACATTTCCAGAGTTTAACCGTGCAAATTTATGTAATAACCATTTATAAGAAAAATATAGATGCACTAATTGTTTGCCATCAAATATAAATAAATAAATATATTTCTTCTGATGCAAATATGAAAGCAAATAATTCATTAATTATCAACCAGGATATCATCAGATTATTTAACTTTCATATATACAATAAAACTCAGCTATTTAGGTTAATGACATCTTTCCCTGCTGTCCTTTGTAGTAAAGTTTAAACACGCTTTAATCTGAGTTTGCCTGTCGATATTAAGGATGAACTAGTTTTTAGTTGACTAAGGTCGTCGTTGGACAATCTTTCGTGGGAAGAAAGCACAGAAGCACGACATTTACCGGAAGAGACCTCTTTGTGATGGTTGAAGTTGTCTCCCAATTGACTCATTATTTCCGGAACCAGATCATCCTTAGAGAGTGGGGAATGCGGAGACCAGAGGAGAAGGTTGAGTTTGCTGTGATTTCGCGAAACAACCTCCTGACACAACATATGCGGCTGCAAGGTGGAGATAGAGAGGTTACCAGATAAAGCTCCGAGCAATCCCGTGATATCTGCCATTTGTTTCTGGAGGTCAGCCAGTTTGTAAAGAACCTTCTGGGTTAAGTAAAATGTGGTGGAGGCTAGCGAAAAAAATCTCGTTCATCATGGAGGAAACATATATAGTATAGAATGCGATGAGAGAGAAAAAATGAATGTATATATGTATATATATAAGTCTACAATATTTTCTTCAATTAAATTATTACTCTTTAGGTATCTTGGGACAGTGGTGCCAATAGTAAAATTTAGCCAATTTTGCAGTATCTGTTTATGTATATTTTTTAACAACACCAGTATATTATTCAAAGGATTCAAAAATTCACGTTATATTTTACATAAATATTTTAAGTCATTTAGAGCTGCATTTGGATACTGTGCAGATGACTAATTATCACATGTTTTATTGTATAAATTTATTAATTTTAAACATCGTTCTAAAGTTAAAATTTACTATAATCAAGGTTGCGAATTTGATATAAACACCTTACCCATTAAGTACTTACATATTTCAGTATAAACTAAGAATTGTATAGTGTAGAATAGGCAATTCATCCAGTAGAGCGGTTTCGTCTTTATTGGGAAATCATCATATACTGGCCAGAATTTGGCGCGGACATGGCTCGAACCTGAGACCGTCTGCTTCGGAATCTGGTGCTCTAACCACTGAGGCAATCTGATTCAAACTACGCAAAAGTTACAGTCATATACATTCCAACTAACTATCCCCAATCTGTCATTATCAAAGGGACCGACAAATATGCAAATCGAAGCCATTACCAAATTGTGAACAAGATTTTCATTAGTCGTGACAAAACATTTCTCCAAATTAAATTATCAATATCAATAAATAAGTAAAGCAGATATCATGAAATCCAGGACATGCTAACATAAGGAGTCCGCCAACTGATTAAAAAATCACAAAAAACGATGTATCAATACTGAATATTGTAGACAGCGGAGAGAAGAGAACTGTAGCCACAAAACCCAACAAAGGAACTATAAAGAAACCAACAAATAAATATCGAATAAAGTTTGGATTTGTCATATACTACATATACATAATTTTATGCCAATTTTAGAAGTATTAAGAAGACATTTTTTTGCTGTATAAATTTACAAATAACGATTTTGATTTTATAATATTATCTGAAACTTGGCTCAACAAGGAATTTGGAAATCATGAATTTGGCATGCCTCATTGTTCTTTATTTATAAAAGCAGATCGTTGAATAAAAGAGGCGGAGGAATATTAATTTATAGTAAATCTGAGTTAAATGCGAAAATGTTACATACAAGTGAATGTAGTACTGTTGTTGATTTTATATCTATGCAAATCGATAATTAGATCTTAACATCGGTTTACAGACTGCCAAATGCTAGTTTAAATAATGATGCAAATTTTACTAATTATTTTCAATATATTCTAAACTGCCATGGTTATAATGTGATGGTTGGTGATTATAATAAGATGCATATCTGTGAAATAACCAACCTTTTTTTTCTAATCATGATCTAAAGTAGATTATAAAGTAATCAACTAGATGTTTGAAATACTTTGATCATGTATACTTATAAATTGAATCGGTTAACTGGCACAGTTGTAACACGCGGCTCCGCGTTACAACCCAACGAAGTTCAATTTTGACAAATATAGTTCTCTTTAAGGTCACATAGGCTAATTCTGGTTTTACACAATATTTCTCGTAACTGTGATTTTAGCAACAATCTCTGTTAGTTTCAAGCAGTTTTAATTGAGATTTCTTGAACTGCAAATTTAATTGTAATTAATAGGGTTTTGTTTAATAAAAATAGACACCCGCTCGTAATACGCCTGTAACATGCATTGGATTTATTTGACTTAACGCTCAAAGCTAGGATTTATATATTTTGTGTTCTTAACCATTCTTACATAACCACTAACAGTTCAGCTAAGACTTTCTGGATTTATATTTTGTGTATTTCTCAATCATTTATCCGAAACCCTACAGTTCAGTGGATTTATGTGATTTAACACTCAAAACCTAGCATACAGTGGATTATTGTGACAACGCAAACTTGGATTTATATTTTGTGCTTATTGTGACTACTATTTACAATTCTTATCTTTGCTTTGCAACATTGTGTTCAATAAAGCAATGACATTGTGTCTGAGCTTTCTCACATCAACCTTCGGGAAAGGGCCAGGGATTAATCATGAACGCGGATCGTAATAACAGCTACCAGATATTAGGTGAGGAGGGCAATATCATACTAAATAGACAACTAGCCCGCAGAAGCTCTTACATTAACTACAAAACCTCCTACAATATTACTGCTTGATTTTCAGATGTTGATAAATCGTATATCATAACTAGTGAGATTTACTTATCTATATAAGCATAAATGGACATATTTATGTAATCTGATATGTTTTATATATTGTAAATTTTCTAATATTATCTATTTGATGGAACATGTGTGGTTCGTATCCAAATAAAGATCTTCTATTCTATTATATTCAACTGCATCTCGCTAAATATGATTGCGAAAAGGTAAAATTTGAATTGTAGATAACATTAAATGCAAATTTAACTTTAATTTTTGGTTTAACACTAGACAGCAATAAATTTTTGGTGGAAGTGTTAACAAATAAGTGAATGAAATTTTTATTTATGCGCATCGTTTTTCCTTTACCTTTGTTTGAATGTGACCTTTTCTTTATCAGAGAAAGCAACGTATAAAAATGACGCCGCGACAAATGTAAACAATTTCTAAACAAGAGAATGTGTTCTCAGAATTACATCCAACAAGATACTTGCACCTGGACCTAGTATAACTATATATCGCTGGAGTATATTGTTTTGCATTTCAAAAAGAAAAACATCTTTTGATTAACTTAATTTAAAACATACATGTGTTTTAAGTGTCATTGGTTACTATGGAATATAATTGTTTGATTTTTCCGAGCAGTTGAACATAGCTGTAGAGGCTCTAGTCCTATTAGCTGATGAGAGTCTCATAGATGCCAAGTCAGAAACAGTTTTTGTGTGCCTATATGAGCCTGATGATAAAGTTTTCTCCTACATATCTATCGAGTTCATGCCTTACTATAGACTTTTTCCTGAGAGCACCACTTAATTGTCAGCTTTATATTTTAGGTTTTTATATTCTTCCGCCATTTTCTTGTGCGGGACAATTGATAGCAGCCGTAGGTCGGTGAAATATTGAATCCCTTATATTTCCAGGTGCACCTATTTTTGGCTTTGATTGATGGGTTCTCACTTGGCTCTCTTTTGAAGCCGTCTATCAGCTGCTTCTCAGAAAATGACGTTGGAACCCGATTTTCCGATTTTTCTGGTTTTTTGGGACTGCATTTACAGTCCCATTATCAGGGTTGACAACATGTTAACGTAAAAAAATAACATATGGCAAATGTGGTATCCTCATTCAAGACAGATCTAATTATATTTATTTTAATTCCTAAAGTATTTTTTTATTGTAAGTCCTAATATCTGGTCTTCATACCTATTATCATATACTCGAATGTATACACAACCTTATACATGTCAACCCCCATGCACACTAAAAACTATATACACATATGTGTAATATAATCTAAAGTGACATTTATAGATTAACTATAAGCAACCCTTATGGATTGACATACACGCCTACCGTGATGGCTCGATTTAAATTAATTACTTTTCCGGATGCGTAGACGAACCAAAAAAATTTTTTATTTTAATCATATTGCAGTAATCCTCATATTCCCGGTTTACCTAATCTCCCTCTGTAGGCAATTGGCTATAGATAGAGAGATTAGTTTAACTGTTGAAAAAATATTGTATTATTCTATCGTTTGAACGAGACCCAAAACGGAGACTACACTAACGAATGGTATCTAAACCAAATAAAAAATTATACTTATATCCTGTTTAAATTTAATTTTTACATTTAAATATCTGTGTCCAAACCACATACACATTTGCGCATATATAAAATTAAATGTAAGCAACAAAGTGGGTTCCAAAGAATCACCTTGGGTATATAATACATAAGAAATATTTTTAAATTCTCTTATATATATATTATATATATATATATATATATATATATATATATATATATACATATATATATATGAACAAAAAAAGCTTCTTTGAACTTCAATTACCAACACTTTTCACACTAAGTATATATTATATCTATTTTACATATATATTATAATTTATGCTCACACTTTCTATGAATACAGACATATACATACATATACAAGTCCATACACAATATATATTATGTATATTTAAATCAACATATAAGCAAGCATTTGAGTTCCCCTTAAATCTCATATAAGAATCTATATATTCATCCACATATATTGCAAATATCTAAGTAAGCATTTAAGCACTCATGTGAGCTCACCCCATATCTTATATGAATATATAGAATCATTCATATGTCTCTTCGCATTATATATATATATACATATATATATATATATATATATATACATTTATATAAATATTTAGTATACATATTTAGATAAACATATAAGCAACCAAGTGAGTTTCCATCACATCTTATACAAATCGATAAAATTCATCAATATATATTTAGATGTAGACGCCATATATAATCTGCATATCTAAATAAATATATAAGCATCCATGTGAGGTCCACCAAGATACTATTTAAATATTCACATGTCCATTCATTAATAAATTAGTATATATGCATGCACGTGTACAATCCATATTATATATATATATATATATATATATATATATATATATATATATATATATAAATGAACACATGACTATGCAAGTGCACACGATTCATTACAATTATAACCAGATTACCTCTTTATAGCTCCATATAAATTGTACCGTTTACTATCTCAAAATCATAGTCTCGGTCTCTCAGTTAGATTTTTAAGCTAATTCCTCCAAACCAGGTTTCCTTCCATTCGAGAAGGCTTCATTAATTATGGAGCCTAATGAATTTTTTACAGATGTCACATTCATAACGTTCATTCTGATTTTATTTGAATTGATTCCCTAATAAACATGAATAATTTATTTCGGGTACATAGTGCAACCTGTTTAAAGCCATCCCAGTTTATCTGATGACCTATCTGGACTATGACTATGTCCACATTTTCATGTATTTTCATGTTCCTCTCAACGTATCTTTATTTGACGCATGGTATCACGTTTATACCTGAGTTTCCAATCTTTACAAGGTATCTCATAAACTCTTGATGTGTTGTGGGGTTCTATTTTTTCTTTTTGATTAGGTAGCTTATCTCCTATATATATAATTCGATGCTGATGTCATAATTTCTTTACATAATCTGGAATCTGGTAGAATCAGATTTCTGAGCTTATTTTATTTTGGTTTTCTAAACCCCTTACTCATTTTTCTTGGTTTATTTTTCCATTAAATCGCCATAGCGATTCGTTTATGATTTTATCAATTAATTTCGCCGGATAACGATTTATCTTGAATATTTCTTTCAATTTCATCAGTTCTTTGTCCGTATTTTTTTACATCCACTATCTTAAGGTTTCTTATTATCATGGAGTTTATAATGCATATTTTCAACCCAAACTGGTTATTAGAGCGGTAAATCAGGAGGACACCAGAATAAGTATCTTTCCAATAAATATATTTTTCTAATATCTGACATATTTGATTTAATTTTACATAGATAAATAATTTTTTTTCTTTCTTTTTCCAATATAAATTTTAACTGTCCTAGTTGATTAGCTAAATACTGAAAATTTTCCAACGCCTTATCCCAATGATTCCAAATTTAAAGATGTCATCTAAGAATCTTAAATATAAGTTTGGTTTGAGGGGAGATCTGAACAGGAAATTTTTCCAAAATAATGCATGTAAATATTAGCGACTGGGACGGATTATTGTTGTCCCCTTTGGAACTGCTTTAAATTCTAGGTAGAATTCATTTCTAAATATAAATTATGTAGAGGATATACAAATTTTAAACATTTCCATAATACTCCTTAACATCATTTTACTACCTTCTAATATTTCAGGGTTTTTCCGTTAAACAATGTTGGTCATACCCTAATGCAACCTGCACTGGAATGTTAGTATACATTGATACAACATCCAGTCGTGCTAGTTTATCACTCTGTTCTTTAATGTATAATTTAGAAAATATTTGTATTTTATTATTCTATGGCATAGAAATTTGGACATATTATAAGTTGGAGAATTCTGAATATTCGCAATTAACCGAAGTGGATTTCTTGTTTATAAATATTTTCTTACCTATTTCTATATGAGACTGAACATACCTGGTCCGATAGAATACATAGCTACGGATAAATTTATTATAGAGACAGTTAAAACCACGCAATTCCTTATAGAAAAGGATAAAACTAAATTTGAATTGGATGTTGCCAAATTGGTGTTAGAACATAGAGAGGATAAATGTAAGCCGAATTATGAATTGAAAAATTGAGATGTAATTTGTTATCTAATAAGGTATTTTGCCTTAAACAGATAAAGTTGGAGAAACAGTGCTAATGAATCAGAGGGATTATAATGATAAGATGTATGTGCAATTAAATAATAAAAAAGTTTATAATATAATCAATAAGGACTAAACTGATAAGATAAAAGGTAAGGTTAAAACATTGAATAATCAAGTGATTGGGTCTGGGTAATTAGATTCAGTGCTCAGAAAATCAATAATACAAAGGGAAACACTTCCTCCCAGAATGTATGGTTTAGTAAAGATTCATAAACAAGATAATCCACTTAAGTTAATTTTGAATGTTCAAAGTTCTCCGAATTAAAAAATGTCCAAATTTCTTTGTCAAAGAATGAAAAAACACACCAATTTTCTAGATTATACATTAAAGTACATTACTGACATAATTGTTAAATATATGTTATTAGAGAATGATAAACTAGCAAGCCTGTATGTGCTTTCTATGTATACTAACATTCCTGTGCAGGTTGTATTACAGCGTGTCTAACGTTGTTTAACGGAATATCCAGAAATATTAAAAGGTAGTAAAGTGATGTTAAGGAGAATTGGGGAAAGGTTTAAAATGTGTATGTCCTCTACATACTTTAATATTTAGAAATTAGTTCTAAGGTGTTTCTATGGGACAACAATTATCGGTCACAGTCGCTAATATTTCCATACATTATTCATAAAAAATCTCTTGTTCAGATCTTTACATGTGATATTTCGTTTTGAGGAGAAAATGATCGAGTAGGTTATGGCTCGTGGCCAGTCAGCATATCAATGCAGGAATTGCTGTCGTCGGGTGAACGAACTTGAGACTGAGTTTTTTAGGCGAGGAGGGATCAGCTGCAGTTGTTGTAATTTTGGAGTTTCTGTTAGGTAGTATTGACTACGGCAAAATCAACTAGACTGAAGCTTGCAGAGAGTCAGCATATCAGTGTCGCCTGGAGTGTTCACTGGCTTCAGTTGAATAAAATTAAGATTGTTGATAGGCGGGAAAGAACCAGCGTCAGTTGAATACCGTAAGATTATCCAGCAGAATTTTTGAGTTTCCGGTAGTTTTCTGAAACAAAACGAGGAGAACTAGTAGAACAAATTATGGCAGAATACTTAATACTTGAACGCAGCAAAACATAAAATATATTGGCGTTTATAATCTAAGGCGACTTAATCAATTTGGAGGTTAGGCAAGAAGAAACTTAACTCTCCGCCACTAGTTAAAAGCCTTGGGGTAACAAAGTATTATGAGTCAAGAAGGAACCATTTGCGCTTCCCTATTAGAGTTTTCGCTTAGGAATTTGTTAACGAAGTCATTGAAAACTTCCTTCTCAAACTAATGCAGGGGAAGGAGCTTTATTTCCGTAGGTAGTGCACTTAATGCACTTGTGGATTTTGAAAAATGTGATTTTATTAAACATATTGGGAGTATGATTGGATTAAATTGAAGATTCACTATTGCGCGTAGCGTAAGCCTGACTTTGGTGAGCAAAATTTGACAGTGACAGGCAAATAGTGATCTTTTGAATAAAAAAATGAACCGTAAGTGTGGAGTAAAACATAGCGGGAGAAGATTTGCCAGGAGCAGACGCTCTCGATAGTTTAAAAATCTAGAAGAAATCTGTTCGATGGCGTAAGAGGAGGATAGTATCAGCGGGTAATACAATTTTCTAGCAAATGAGATGATAAGTAGGACATAGGCTTTAAGTAATGTGAGTTGCAGAGTGGAGTTATGTGCCTTGAAGAAATTGGAACTGGTTTGATTAAGATGTGTGGAGAAGTCTAGTGATTTAGAATAAACGATAACAATGTGCTTGACAGAGTCAATTATTTCAATATGAAGGGAAAAATTTGCGTTCGGCAGAGAATAGAATGGGTTGGGTAAAGAGTTGAAGAATTTTATCTATTTATCTAATCAACTAAGGGAATTAAAATTTAATTTGGATAAAGAAAGAAAAAAGAATTATCATTTATGGATGTAAAATTAGATCAAATGTGTCAGATATTATAAAAATATATTTATAGGAAAGATACTTATTTTAGTATCCTCCAGAATTACCGCTCTAAAAAACCAGTTTGGGTTGAAAATATGCATTATAATGTAACATGCGGCTCCGCGTTACAACCCAACGATGTTCGATTTTGACAAATACAGTGCTCTTTAAGATCAAATAATCTAACTCTGTTCTTACACAATATTTCTCTTAACTGTGATTTTAGAAACAATCTCTGTTAGTTTCAAGCAGTTTTAATTGAGATTTCTTGAACTGCATTTTTTTTGTAATTAATAGGGTTGTTTATGAAATATACACAACCGCGCGCGATACGCATGGAACATGCGGTGGATTATTGTGTCACAGTGGATTTATTTAGCTCAGTTGGATTATTCGTAGTTTACGCGATGGATTTACTGTTCACATTTAACTATTCCTATCTGAATTTCAGAAAACGATGGATTATTATAATGACATAAGTTAAAACATAGCAAACAGTGAACTAATTATTTGTGAATTTTTGTCATTGAAGTCTTTACACGAATTTCATCAATTTATTTTCAGTGACTATGTTCATATCATCATGTATTTTCAATCGGTTGCATATATTCATTTCAATTCAGACATTTGTGAAAGAATAATTGCTGGTGTATAAGACATGCAAATTCATAAACAGAGTTCATTTTGCAACCGTCTAGTGCATGGACAATTTTGTTTAACTGTGACTTGTGCATGAAACATTCATCTTTGTGAACAATGTTCTTACTTTTGCCGTCTAGAGTACGGACAATTTAGTTTGACTGTGACTGGTGTTTAAGACTTTCATCTGTGTTAAAATTTAACTTTATTGCCGTCTAGAGCACGGTCAATTTGGACTACTTATGATTTCATACGCGAAGTCCTTTACAATACATTTGTGATCCTTTATATCAGTCTTCTCTCATCACCCATCGGGAAAAAGCCGAGGAATAATCGTATGCACGGATCTCCACAGCCGCTACCAAACCAATGTAGGGAATGAATAATCTCGCAAAAGTCTCCTTCATAAATGGTGCCGCGGTTCGTCGAACTCACAGCCAGCAAAGAATTAATAAACATCTAGATTTTGAGAAATTTAAGCACTTTGGATGAATGCCACGAAGGAAAGTAAATTCTAAGACACATATCACAGAAAAACACCCTCTCGAGATTACAATGCTCGAAGACAGCCGCACGATGACGGGTGAGGACGATGTTACACTGCCATCTATTCTCGACAACACTCATACGCATAAGATGAGGTCCAGTTCAGGAAATGCAGGAAGCCCGGTGGTGAGCCCAGCAACAGGCCGCACCAACACATGGACACAGTATAAAATATGCCAATTCGATCCAGACTACCTTGACGAGTGGGTCGACGATGTTACTTTATTGGCCAAGGTGTCCAATATAACAGACGAGGGCTCAATATTTTTGAGGGCTTGGGAGACGATCCCAATGTCTTTCAGACGCGGACTCAAAGATATACTGCATCAATACACTGAGGGCACATGTGCGCAGCCATGGCAGAGCCTGCAACGCGCCGTCAAGCAGCGTTTGACACCAGATCGAGAAGACAGGCTTACAGAATTAATGAGCCAGATGTCCCTAGGTAGCCGCACGCCTTCTGAGCTATTTAGGGAGATGGAGCAGAAAGCCTTGGAATTCAACCTGCCCAAGGAAATCGTAATGCGACTTTTCATACAGAATCTCCCGCCGGCACTACAAGAGATGGCCACGTTCCTGCGCGAATCCCTCGAAGTACAAGACGACGTTCTGCCGGCACGTCTAGACAAGTGGTGGAAGAAACACCACTACAGCTCACCTGCCCAAGAGAAAGGCCACATCACCTCAAGACTGTTCGAATCACAATCCACCGCATCATCAGCCGGAACAAATGTCACGAATGAACGCCTCATCAGCCTGCTCGAGAACCTCACCGTCAGGCCAAATTTGGCCTCAGTCGATGCCGTCCATAATAGACGCGACCAGAGCAGGCGTGACCAGCGTCGACCACCGTCCCGGAATAGCGCCAGGAGGTCGACGTCGAGAGACCGGGCCACAGTGCCACAGTTACCAGCGGAGTGGTGTCCGAATCACCGCAGCTATGGCCACTCCACACGTTATTGCCTCAGAAACGGCTGCACATTCCCGCGCACAGACGCGACGTTCAAGTGGGCGCGGTCACCCTCAACAACTCAGGAGGATCCGCCCATGGAAGGTTCGGAAAACTGCTGGGGTCAGCCTCCTCGGCGGCAGTAGAGGCTGAGCACCCCAAGATCGTTGGCCGCTCCACGTCTGATGGCTCGAAGCACGTTGCTTTCGCGGTAGAGCGCAATCAAACTATTGTATTTACAGCGACGGCTCCAGTCAAGTCATGCTTCAAACGCCCAAATGCCAGCAACCAGTCTCATCGTCAGTTGCCACTATCAACATCTTTTCTCATCCGTGACGCAACCTCTGGCGAATTATTTCTCATAGACACTGGATCAGATGTAAGCTTACTACGCCACAATTATTTCGAACCCACCCACCCAGTCGACACCAGCAGTCTGACCTGCGCCAATGGCTCCAACATAGCGACGTTTGGGGTACGAGTACACACAATCTCGTTCTCCAACTCAAAAAGATGTTTCAATTATCCTTTCATCATCGCCAACACGACAAGAAACATCATTGGACGTGACTTTCTCGAACACTTCGACCTGACCATTCGTCCAAGAACACGAGAGATACGCACTGCAGACAATCAGTTGCTTACATCAGCGCTAAAACATACGACTCGCACCGAAGCAGTATCATCTGTACAGCTTATTCCTCCAGTTCCTCATGTACCGCAACTGAACGATGTTCTGAAACGTCATAAAGATATTTTCAAACCTATCTCCTTCATGCCCGATCTCAAGAGGAAGCGTGCCATCACAGCTCATCGTATCATCTTGTCGAAACCACTTCCTCATCCTCCACGAGCACGTCCATTGGCACCACACAAACATAAGGCCGCCGAGCAAGAATTCGCCATGCTACGTCAACAAGGCATCTGTACACGATCCAGCTCACCTTTTGCGTCGCCTGTGGTAGTATTACCAAAGAGTGAACCAGAAACATTCAGGGTGTGCGGGGATTATCGTATTCTCAATTCTTGCACACAGTCTGATTCGTACATCCTGCCAAATCCAGCTGACCTACTCAGATCTGCTATCGGTCATGCTGTGTATTCAAAACTTGACCTGGTGAAAGCATACTATCAAGTACCGATGGACAAAGACTCAGTATCATATACTGCACTCAGATTCACCGGAGGTGGTACACATGAATATCACTATATGCCTTTCGGTCTCAAGAATGCCTCGCAAACATTCCAACGCGTTATGGACGAAATACTAGATGGTCTACCATTTGTAATTCCATATCTAGACGACATCCTGGTATTCTACAACTCAATGTTCAAACATATACAACATATTGAGATCCAGCTCACACGTCTAGCAGACTATGGCCTCCAACTTCCTGGCAACAAATGAGTCTTTGAACAGAAATCAATTGAATTACTCGGTCATCAAATTTCCGAAGAAGGCATGACACCTATACATACTAACGTTTGTGCTATTCAAGATCTAAAGCCTCCAACCACCGTTCGGACATTACGACGATTCTTGGGCAAGATGAACTACTATTCTCGATTTGTACCCTGCCTTACCAAGATTCTGGCATCTCTTCACAAATATCTCGTGCCAGAAAGCCGTTTTGTCAAGAAATCACAACCGATTCAGCTCAACGTAGACAACATGCAGGCTTACGATGATGCCAAAAGGGCCCTATGCAAAGCGACCATGCTACAATCTCCGGATTGGTCTCAACCTTTTGAATGGATAACTGACGCATCCGACGTTGCCATAGGCGCAGTACTTTAACAATCCACCAATGGCATACACCAACCCATCGCTTTCTATTCGCAAAAACTACAACCTCGCAAGACGCGATATGATACATTAGGAAAAGAGTTACTCGCAATCTACCGGTCGATCCTACACTTCCACACCTATCTGGATGGCCGAAAGTTCAAGATCTACACAGACCATCTTCCTCTTCTTCCGATGCTCAGAGGAAAGAAAGAGTATTTATATTCACGACGTGTCAACTCACAACTTACACGAATACACGAGTATGAATATGAAGTCACTCATGTCAAAGGATCAGGAAATGTGGCTGCAGACTCCCTAAGTCGTCCTGCAGACCACTGTGCCTCAATAATGTGTCTTTCACCTATAAGCACTCAGGAATTGCAAGCAGTTCAGCAAGATGATCCATCACTTCGGACATTTGATGTCAATCGCTTGAAAAAATTGATTATGATGGAATTCTGCTGCAGTGTGAAATAACTGGCGTGGGCCCTCGGCCGTTTATACCTGAAAAACTCCGTCACAAGATCTTCGAAGTCTACCATTCAATGAGCCACCCATCCGGCGAAGCATCAGTGGAAATTCTATCCAGAACGTATTTTTGGCCTGGCATGCGGCGCGATATCAAGATGTGGTCAAAAGAATGTCTAGAATGTCAGAAATTCAAAGCGACGAGACACACCAAATCGGCGCCACAAGTCATTCAAGTGTCCATAGTCCGGTTTACGCACATACACGTTGATCTGGTAACCTTACCTGCAGTGAACAATATGCGATATCTACTAACAATACGGGATCGCACCACTCGATGGTATGAGGCCATACTACTGCCAGACATGAAGCAAGAAACTGTCAGTTATGCTTTAGAGCTCAATTGGTTCGCACGGTGTGGTGCTCCAGCTGAACTGACAACCTATCGTGGCGCACAGTTCCTCGGCGAAGAGTTCGCAGCCCTACAGCAATACTATGGTGTCAAGCACTCCGTGACCGCGGCTCGCAATAAATATAAATCTCAGAACCGGCCGATCTGTCCTACACGTCAGCAACATGGTCCAATTTATAAACGCAAAGATTTTGATAGCTGCAAATGGTTCTTCGTTAACAACGATATGGATAACAGGATTCTAGCCAAACCGAAGCGCGGTCCTTATCGTGTGTTAGATCGACGTCAGAATTACATCATTTTGGAGATTAATGGCAAAGCTGAAGCGGTCGCCAAACACAGACTATCCCCGGCCGACGTTGATCCAAATGACCCGCTGTTCCGCGATGTTGACCTATCAGGCGGTGAAGAAACGATAACGTCACCCCCAGACAGTCTTGCTGACAACGGACTGACGCCCGACATCTCATCAACAACCGAGCCAACTGAAGCCGTCACGCCGCCGCGAGATATAGAGGAACCAGAATCAGTGTTGACAGAGCCAAAATCAGTCGTTACACGGTATGGCAGAGCAATAACACCTCCTGTAAGGTTAGCCCCCTTCATTGTGTACTAATTTTTATTGTCGGGGGGGGTGTATGTAACACGCGGCTCCGCGTTACAACCCAACGATGTTCGATTTTGACAAATACAGTGCTCTTTAAGGTCAAATAATCTAACTCTGTTCTTAAACAATATTTCTCTTAACTGTGATTTTAGAAACAATCTCTGTTAGTTTCAAGCAGTTTTAATTGAGATTTCTTGAACTGCAATTTTATTTGTAATTAATAGGGTTGTTTATGAAATATACACAACCGCGCGCGATAGGCGCATGGAACACGCGGTGGATTGTTGTGTCACAGTGGATTTGTTTCGCTCAGTTGGATTATTCGCAGTTTACGCGAGGGATTTACTGTTCACATTTAACTATGCCTATCCGAATTTCAGAGAATAATGGATTATTATAATGACATAAGTTAAAAACATAGCAAACAGTGAACTAATTATTTGTGAATTTTTGTCATTGAAGTCTTTACACGAATTTCATCAATTTATTTTCAGTGACTATGTTCATATAATCATGCATTTTTAATCGGTTGCATATATTCATTTCAATTCAGACATTTGTGAAAGAACAATTGCTGGTGTATAAGACATGCAAATTCATAAACAGAGTTCATTTTGCAACCGTCTAATGCATGGACAATTTTGTTTAACTGTGACTTGTGCATGAAACATTCATCTTCGTGAACTTTTCCGTCTAGAGTACGGACAATTTAGTTTGACTGTGACTGGTGTTTAAGACATTCATTTATGTTAAAATTTAACTTTATTGTCGTCTAGAGCACGGTCAATTTGGACTACTTATGATTTCATACGCGAAGTCATTTACAATACATTTGTGATCCTTTATATCAGTCTTCTCTCATCACACATCGGGAAAAGGCCGGAGAATAATCGTATGCACGGATCTCCACAGCCGCTACCTAACCAATGTAGGGAATGAATAATCTCGAAAAAGTCTCCTATAATACAATCCATGATAATAAGAAACCTCAAAATAGTAGATGTAAAAAATTAGTGATAAAGAACTGAAGAAATTGAAAGAAATATTCAAGATAAATGGTTATCCGGCAAAATTTATTGATAAAATCATAAACGAAATGCTATCGCGATTTAATGAAAAAATTAACCAAGAAAATTGTGTAAGGGGTTTAGAATAAAAATAAAGATAAGCACAGAAATATGATTCTACCAGATTCTAGATGATGCATTGAAATTATGACATAAGCATCGAAATACAACTTAAGAGCTGTGTTAAGACAATCATCTAATATAGGAGATAAGCTACCTTATCAGAAAGAAAAAATAGAACCCCACAACACATCAAGGGTTTATGAGATACCTTATAAAGTTTGGAAACTCAGGTATAAACGTGAAACCATGCGTCCAATAAAGTTACGTAGATGGAAAATTGAAACTTCATGCAAGTATGAACATGGTCAAAGTTTAGATCTAGCCAGGCATTCAAAGACGATAGGTTATCAGCTAAACTGGGATGGCTTTAAACGGGTTGCACTATGTTACCGAAATAGTTTAATCAGGTCAATTAGGGAATCAATTCAAACAGAATCAGGAATGAACGAATGCATGTGACATATGTAGAAAAATCATTAGGCTTCATATTTAATAAAGCCTTCTCGAATGGAAGGAAACCTGGATTGGAGGAATCAGTGTTAACAATAAATCCAACTAAGAGACCGAGACTTTGAATTTGAGATAGTAAACGGTGCAGTTTATATGGAGTCATAAAGAAGTAATTTGGCTATAATTGTAGTGAATCATGTGCATTCGTGGAACTAACATTGTTATATGTTGATTTATATATATATATAATAAATAAATAAATATATATATTATATGGATTGTAAACCTGTATGCAAATATAGAAATTTATTGATAGATGGACATGTAAATATTTAAATAATATCTGGGTGGACCTCACATGGATGCTCATATGTTTATTGAGGTATGAATTTTATATATCGTGTGTACACGTAAATATATATTGATGAATATTATCGATTTATATAAGATGTGAAGGAAACTCACTTGATTTCTTACATGTGTATCTAACAATGCATAATAAATATTTATATAAATGTATATATAGATATATATTGTGCAGAGACATATATATGACTGATTATATATATTCATATAAGATACGGGGTGAATTCACATGGTTGCTTTAATGCTTAATTAGATATTTGCAATATATATGGATGAATATTCAGATTCTTATATGAGATGTGAGGGGAACTCACGAAATTGTTTATATTTTGATTTAAATATATATAACATATATTTTGTGTAGACATGTATATATATATGGATATTTATGTATTCATATACAATGTGAGTATAAATAAAAACATATAAGTATAATAGATATATTATACACTAAGGGTGAATATTATATACTTGAAGTTCAAAGAACCCATTTTTTTTACTTACCTATATATATACATCGACATAGATGTGGATATTTAAATATTAAAAAATGTGTTTTGACTGATATAATTTATCCATTGAGAAACTCACATGGTTGCTTATATGATATTCATATTATATATGGTGTATACACGTATATATAATGGATAGATAGATAATTATAAAAGATGTGGAAAGAACCCACATGTATACTTTTATGATTATCTATATATGCTTAAGATATATTGTGTAGACTTATTCATAAATGAATCTTTATATGTAAAATGTATGTCTAAATATAGATAAAATGAGTAAATAATGAAATTTTATTAAAAGTAAATAAAAATATCGCTAATATATTATTTATCCAAATTGATATGTAGAAATTCACCTTGTTGCTAAAATGTAATTTTATATAATAATACACACACAATAAAATACACAATAATAATATAATAATAATAATACATTTATTTGGCATCAAATGCCAACAAGCCCGAACATTGAAATACCAAATCAAAGGTAGGATATGTGGAGGTGAATGAAATTGTGACTAGAAAAGTATTTAATAACAGGGGGGGGGAGGAGTTGAGGAAGAGAAATATTTTCATCAACTTCATGATAGTACAATCTGGTGAAAAATAAAAAAGAGATTCCATTTGACTAGACAAGATCAATTGGAGTTCAGTCCATGAAGCGTCTGAGCATCAATGCGTAATAGGCTGTGTTCAGACAGATGAGTTTGAGTGTGAGATCGAAAATGATGGCGGACCGGAAGCAGACGTCGACCGATGGAGTCCTTTGTCGTGGATATTGAATTTCTGAAGTGTAGTATTGACCAGGATGGAATCGACTAGATTAAAGCTAGTTTGTCGTGCAGGGATCACTGGCGTCCGTTGAACGAGGTTATGACTGTTGGTAGACGAAAGGGATCCGATGTCCGATGCAAACCGTTGGGTGGTCCAGCGGGCTTTTGAATTTCTGTTCTTTCACTGAAACAGAAAGGAAAAGGATTGGTTGAGCAGAACGTGGTAAAGTATCCACTATACGGATATTATTGAATGATAAATGAGAATAGAAGTGGTATCTGGGAGTCAAGAGTGAGAGATTTAAAACCAGAATGGAAAAGTAGAAATTAGATGAAAACCAGAGGGAATTCGCTCGCCGAAATCAGTAAAGAGAATGGCCGGGGGTGAGAGAAATGTTATGAATTAAGAAAGTATCAGTTTTGCTTCCAATCGGTCGTTTCACAAAGAGATTTGTTAAAGAAGTACTTGTGTGCCGCCTTTTTAAATTCGTGCTGGGCTAGGAGCTTTATTTCCGAGGGAAGGGCGTTGAAGACACTAGTGGCTTTGGAAAATAGATAGATTTTTTTTAAATATGGTGGGGGTATGGTTAGTTTGGATAGAAGAGTTGCTAGAACGTGTGGCGTAGTGGTGACTTGGGTGAGCAAAGTTGGACAGTGTAAGGCAAGTAATGATCTTAAGGATAAAAGAAATGACTCGAAGATGACGGGTAAACCAAAGCGGTAGAAGATTTGCCAGGAGTAGGCGTTCCCGATAATTTGGGCTGTGGGGGAAGAATCGCTTTAGAAATCTGGATGAGATCTGTTCGATAGCATACGAGGCGAGAGTGAGAGGACAGCAGAATTCACTAGCGTATGAAATGAAGAGTAGGACGTAGACCTTAAATAGCATGTGTTGGAGAATGAGGTTGTTAGTCTTGAAACAGATCAGACGGGACCATTGGAAGAGTTTGGAAGCAGTGTGTGGAAAGTGTGGGGAGAAATCTAGGGATTTTGAAAAATAAATAACTAGGTGATTGGCCAAATCTATTATTTCAATATCAAGGGGATAATTTGCAACAGAGAAAGAGCAGAATGGGTCGGAGGAGAGTTTCATTGAACGAGTCTTGGCGGGTCTAGTTTCAGACCGATATTGCTGAGCTGCGAGTGAAGCGACGATAAAAGCTCCGATATAAGGGTTAGGGAAGATTTGGTTGCTGTGAAGTTACTGAATACTATGACCATGTCATCCGCTTATTTAAACAGCTTGAAAAGGTTGTCTTCAATCTGTACCTGCACGAGTGTAAGGTTGAAAAGAAAAGGACCAAGTACAGAGCCCTGGGGAAATACAGATCGGATAAGGGTCGGCCTCGAATGACTATTTCCGAATTTTACAGTCGCGCATAGGTTTCGGAGATAGAAACTGATAATATTGAGGATGTTGCCGCAGATACCGCTTCTCAATAAGGCGGATTCAATTGTTGAAAATGACAGCGAATCAAAAGCCTTGGCTATATTCAGGAAGAGGAGAGTGCATTCATGATCTTTAGAGAAGGAGGACTAACAATGATTAAGAGTACAAACTAAGTTGGTGGAAGTGGAGCGGCCATTTAAGAAGCCATTTTGATCATCGAGGAGATAGAAGTTGTCCTGAGACTTAATGAAGAGGTAGATTAGGTTTAATAAGACCCTGTCGAATATTATAGTGAAATAAGGGACGAAAGTAATGGGGCGGAGATCTTTGAATGATGAGATTGACAAAGGGGTAGGAGAGATCGTCGAGTTAAGCCAGTCTGGGGAAGATAGAGAGTTTCGATGCAACGGTTGATAACATCAGCAACCAGAGAGAAGACCTTCCAGCCAAGAAGATGGGACTGGAAATGAAATCCATAAAATTCGGATAAAATTAAGAAACTCTGGTTCCAACGTCAGACAAGCAGCTGATGGATGGCTTCAAAAGGAAGGGACAAGTGAGAACCCATCAATCAAGGCCAAAAATCGGTTCATCTGGAAATGTAAAAGATTCAAGATTTTACCGACCTACGAGTGCTATCAATTGTCCCACACAAAAAAATAGCGAAGGATAAAAGAACCGCAAATATAAGGCTGATAATAAATTGGTGCTCCTAGGAGAAGGTCTATAGCTAGATCTGGTTTGCAAAATATAAAATAAATAACCATAAATTAAGTGAAATTAATGTTACATAGTTAGTGGCATTATCAAGCGGAAGATCAGCAAATATAATTAGAATGCTATCTAGTTTAGCCTAGATACGTATCTCCACAGGACATAAAATAGAAAAGAGTGTTTAGCTACTTTATTTTCCGTTGC
>JAQBSW010007104.1:0-43415 GCA_029291075.1 Eudiplozoon nipponicum
AGTAAAGACTGATCATATACGTTTACTGATACATAACATAAAATTGCATATAGCCACACAACTTGGTTAACGCTATGGATATGTTCGAAAATTGTTATGCAAATGTACTTCAATTCGGGTCTTATCCGTGGAAATTTTGGAAAATACCTGATGAACATTTATATAATTAAACGAACATTGGTTGTGCGGGCGGTGATAACAATTGCTATAATTGAGGTTGTGATATTGATATGAACACCTGACCCATTAAGTACATACATTTGTCAGTATAAACAGATAATTCAATAGTGTGCATATGGGCAATTCATCCAATGGACCGTTTTCATTGTTATTGGGAATTTATGATGTACTGGATTTTCCGCGGCAAATTCTGTCCGGTACGTGATGAGTTCATAATAAGTACGAATCCGGTCTACTGGATGAATTTCCTTTTCTACAATATACAATTCTTAGTTTATACTGCCAAATGAATGTTTATATCTAGATCGTAACCTTGATTATAGTAAATACCTAATGAATTTCCAATGTGGACAAAACTGGTCTTTTTGAAGAATTGAATTTCCTATCATATTCAATTATTTAGTTCATACGTAAATGTAAATATATATATATATATATATATATATATATATATATATATATATATATATATATATATATATATATATATGCTAATGTCCTAGGCTATGAAAATCTACTTGTAATTGGATCCTGCCATAATTGAACAATACTACATTTTTTTTATTTGGGCAGCATTCAGTTAAATATATTAATGGATACGAATATTTATCATCGGATATTATCATATACTAAACATAATTAAATATATAAAACAGATATCTCTTAAATGAACGGATATATCTTCATTGAGTAATCATTAAAAGCAGCCATATTATCGGTAGCCCTGACTAGAACCGGGAAGTATGCAGTTCAGCCCTTATAACATCGACGTCACGCATAGCAAAAAATGCGGAATTATGAATCAACTAATTTTTTGGTCGTTCTTTACTTTAGGTCGATCCTAGTTGATATCACTGATGAAATAGAGTATCAATCACTGATCGGCGATTATAAAAGTGACCCTATGCCACCTAGTACAGTGTCATAGATTTAAAGTATGAAGAAAACTAGAGACTAGATAATTGATGGCGATATAGGCTAAACAATGAATCTCTATTAAAATTACAGATATGGAATGGAAAGTTTGACTTCATTTGGATAACAATGTCTATGAGGATCCATCTGAAAATGGGAAACCAAACAAATAGGTGTTGAATCTCCGCAATTTGCCTTCGCGGGTTGTCGCTTTGCACTATCACTTTCGTAAAGATACAATTGATCCCCATTTCCATCGAGTTCGTCTTCTTATTGGCTGGGTGCAGATTCATCCCCTTCTTCCGAAGGCTTCCACATCGTTCATAATAACCACTGGGATTAAGGAACGATCTAATCTGCGTTGACTTACCCCATTTCCAGTGGTTAGTATGAACGATATTGAAGCCTTCGGAAGAAAGGGACGAATCTGCACACAGCCAATAAGAAGACGAACTCGATGCGTACTTGGAAATGGGGTTCAATCGGATCTTTTCGAAACTGATGGTGCAAAGCGACAACGCGCGAACACAAATCGCGGAAATTCAACAGTTGAAGCTCGCACTGCGCAACCATTCAAGAAATAAAAAGGAAAAAATTTTCTCAGTATACCCATTATAATAATCTTGCACTAATATACATAGTTTTCAAAAAAATATTTTTACACATAGAAATAATTAAATTTTGCTAAATGAAATATTCATTTTCCGTACAATCCTTTGCACTGGAAAAGGTAGTATAACATTTTTTCCAACGCTCATGCTACTAAGAAATATTATATTTCAATTTATGAATTAGGAAACGTTAACGGAGTTTTAAAAATTTTTTGATAATATTTGTTTTTAACTTATTGTGATAAATAATTATATCTCCCACAGTGAGAAAATATTGTGCAATTGAAAATATAACGTTTTCTAAAAGAAATTAAATAATGAATTAGAATACATATTTATTTAAGATAAACAATAAATCTGGTGTAATATAGAGCATCTATTAGATAGACTATCATGTTATATCGAGAAATATTAAATGCGCAAGCATGCACGTGTCACGTACCGTATCCCATGTAGAATTTGTGAAGAGTTGGCGTTTTTGAGTAATAGCCTATTTTAGGTACTGATGAGAAGGCCGGTGAACGATTGATTTTCGGCTTGACTTTCCATTTAGTAGAGGCGGTAATGTCATCGGTGTTTCGATTTAAGGTGTGCTGACCAGTACTCCGTCTTTTCGCCAACATCTCACTGGAGTAGTAATCAATTTTGTTTGTAAGAGGCAGATCAATAACTTCAGGCCGACACATGACTGTTAGCCCAAATAGCAAGAGAGCAACAATCACCTGCAGCATCACATCGATCAATATGTGAGCAGTATACACATCTACACATTAAAATACCGGGCTGTCGACTGGCTCTGATTTGAAAGACTCTGTTTCCATGATTGTACCAATCAGCAAAAATTGACGCATCACACATAGACATTTACTTAATTTTTGAACCAGGCAGAAACAGCCTTGCTTTAAAAGCGCCATTTTTTTCACCAACGCGTGTTGAGATTTCTGTCGGTAAAATAAACTGTTGTAATCGAAAAAAGGAAACAGTTGGATAAGTGGGCGTTAATCCCCATAAGTTTATCTCATTTCCACTAATCGATTGTCCACTTGACCGGCGTGTTACGTTCCGCAACAAGAATAAAATTTAAAAAATTCAAGAGGCTGTTTAACACGAATTAATTCCTGGATATTGTCCTTTTAGAGGTAACTGCTACTTCATATACCTTTTGAAAATCATATACTTTCATACAGAGAATAAAAATAAATAAATTTACTATTCCTTCAACTGTACAGATAACAGTGTGCGCAAAATATTGGCTGCACCAGTTAAATTATTAAACAAAACATCAATTAAAAAACTGTGATAACTTCTATAAAGTATTAAATCTATATTTCTGGTTTTAAGACCACAATGTTTTTGTTATAAAAAAGGTTAATTATAGAAACGATTTCTAGTAAATACAGTATATTCTAAAACTTTAAAGGCCATTTCTTTTATAACAAAACAGTAAATCCAATGCATTTTCCCTGATATCTAGGTAAATGCTCAATTTAGAAAAATCCAACACGTTAGTCAATTTATGGGTTCATGAACAAGGGTTGGATTGGAAAATTATCTGCATATATGGTAAATAGCAATGCATAAATAGGCAATTTTTACGCTAGAGCATTTACTATTTGAGTTTTTAAACAGAAAAATTGTTCCGTCAATCTTATTGGTTAATACTCCATGTAGACATCATATTGGTCCGTTGTAGTATTGAAAGTTTATTGGCTTTGAACGTGCGTTTTTTTTTAACTTTCATTACTGTTGTTTGCAAAGTCGAGTGTTATCATTTCCAAATGACTGCGTTAACCAAGTAATACAGATCAATAACTTGCGTTATCCTTATTAACGTCTTGTTTAGTGACTAATACTAATGGGGATTAAGCACTGAAAAATGCAAAAGTCATTTATAATATTTAAGCAAAACAGTAAAAAGGCGAAATTAATTTAATTGTAATTTTAATATTCAAACAAGCAGCGAAAATATTTAGATATTAATAATATATGTTAATGGATTTGTAAAATATAAATTTATTATTTGAAATTACTATTAAGTTTAAAATGAACAATTACGTCGAATCTTAAATTATATTTAGTTTTTATGCACATTTATGACTGAACAATCTTATTTGATAGTAAAATCTCAATTTTAACATAATAAGTAGAATATTTCAGTGGTAAGTTCATTGTACTAATGAATTTGAAAGAAATCAGTCAATTGTTAAATCGCGTTTAATCGAAAAAAATACGAGAATATCTTCGTGTAATCAGCTCTTTATTAACATAGTTGCCCGGATGAGGATTCCGAAATATTTTATGCAAAAATGTGGAGATTGAGCCAAATTGTTTTGTTTCGCAAAATAAAGATCATGTCAGTCCAGACATTACTTTTCAAAAAATATTTAGATTTGAAATGCAACTACAAAGCGTTCAAGATGTATACTCGAAATAATAACATGAAAACTTAATGTTATGTCAGGTGGTAACTATTTAGTTTATTCTAATGTGTTTAAAGATAAAATTATCCATAAATATTTTAAATTTAAGCTTCAATTACATGCAAATGCTAATCGTATATCCCTTCAATATAACCTTACATTTTAATATAAACATCTGACCATTTACGTACATACATTTCTGATTATTAACTTAGTATTGTATAGTGTAAAAAAGGCAATTCATCCAGCAGACCGGTTTCGTCCTTATTGCAAACACATTACGTTATGTCCAGAATTTGCTGCGGACAGGAATCAGACGTGGGCTGGTTTGCTCATTCGTTAGAGCAACAGATTCCAAAGTGGATGTGCGAGCCATATCTGTGGGACATTCTGGACAGTACATGATGAGTTCCAAGAGAGGACAAGGATATATTTCCTTTTCTACACTATACAAAATTAAGTTTATACTAAAAAAGTATGTACATAATGGGTCAGTTGTTTATATCAATATCGCAAACTTGATTAGAAATAATTGTTATTACCTCACGTGCAATATATGTTCGTTTAAATTTATAACCTTAATTTTACTGTAAACTGTATATTGCTTCATAGTTTAAAGAAACGTAAATTTGACTTGATTAGGAGGAAAAATATAATAAAACCTGTTACTTTCCTATTATTCCGCTTATGGATAGAAACAATTGGTGGATTTTACAAATGGCGCACATCGAAGAGATATTGAATATGTCAGGATTAGATATTATATAACGCCGAAACCTTTGTGCATTTGTAGACCTTCTGTAGATACGATTCCTTCACCAACTTAATAAGTATCAGCTGAAATTGCATAAGCATGATTTGAATACAGCTAGTTGATTAAACGAACATTGGCTTTCGCGGGCGATGATAACATTTACTACATTAAAGTTTCCGAACTTGATATAAACACCTGACCAATTAAGTACTTAAATTTTGTCAGTATAAACTACGAAATGTATGGTGTAGAAAAGGCAAATCATCCAGTAGACCGGTTTTGCCTTTATTGGGAACACATCATGTACTGTCCAGAATTTGCCGCCGACAGGGCTCGAATCTGGACACGTCTGCTTCGGAATCTCGTGCTCTAACAACTGAGACAGCCTGGGGTACACTACACTGCACACAATTTTCAGTTAAATACTAACTAATGTAACTTGGTTAGTCTATATTTCCTTTAGGTGGAGCTCATAGGGCATCCATTTAGACCCAAAGTTCCAGCTAACAATTCACAATCTGTCATTAATGAACAGACAGCACACTAGACGTGCATAGGTTCGCAACCTTGATTATAAGAAACATTATCACCGCCCGCGCAACCAATGACCGTTTAATTATGTAAATGTACATCTCAATACCACTTCGCCATCTAGTGTGATGTCTCTTAAGTCTTGCGAACCTAGTAACAAATCAGTTCATTTGTGAACAGAAGGATAAACAAAAGATCATGATCAGAACGTATGCTATAAATCACCGAAATTGAGATTTAGCACTATTTCTGAACACCAGTTACTCCAGTAAATCCATACCCTCTGGTTTTGATCGATATCAGTTATCACATTTCGCGATAAGCATGACATCATTCAATTTAATATATAACAGTTAGTATCCTTTACAGACTCGGTATATATATTATATAGTGTGAGTCAGCGTTGAAGTCGCATTGTCGAGACTTTATATAATGCTATCTTCAATACTGCAGGTTTACACATTCGTCTAGGAGATTGTACCGTCCTATTATCCCACATTCCTCACCAAAATAGATAGTGGTTAAAGGGCGTTAAACCGGCTCCTACTGAAGAGTCGCCAGTAAGCACGAAACGAATATGCATAAGATTATACTTTCCGTACATGCTCTCTTTGGTTTATCCTTCTGGTCACACCTGAACTAATTTTTCACTAGGTTCGCAACACCTAATACATACTTGCATATTTATTAGATCTCTGCAACAAACAGTATTAAAGTATAATCTCAAGCACATTCGTTTCGTGCTTACTGGGGACTCATCAGTAGGAGCCGATATTACGCCTTTTAACCACAATAAATTTGGGTGAGAAATGTGGGATAATATAACGGTACAATCTTATAGACAAATGTTTAAACCTGCTTTAGTGAAGCTAACATCATATAAAGTCTCGACAATGCGACTTCAACGCTAACTCTCTCTATATTATATATATATATATATATATATATATATATATATATATATATATATATATACCGAGTCCGTAAAGGAAACTAACACAATGACTATTGTGTTAGTAACCAATACCAAAGTTATAGTACATGGTACAAACATTATGGTTGCCGAGTCGGTACATGTTACCAAGATGATGGGTATCAGTGTATTCTATAGTTAACCGAATTTGAGAATTACAAATATTTCTGAACACCTGTTAGTCCAGTAAATCCATATACTCTGGCCTTAATCGATATCAGTTATACACATTTCGCGGTAAGCATGATATCATTCAATTCAAAATATAACAGTTAGTCACGTTTGTTGTGGAGATCTAATATATTTGCAAGTATGTATTAGGTGTTGCGAACCTAGTAACAAATTAGTTCAGTTGTGACCACAAGGATAAATGACAGACAGCATGAACGGAAAGTATAATCTCATGTACATTCGTTTCGTGCTTACTGGCGACTCATCAATAGGAGCCGGTATTACGCCCTATAACCACTATATATTTGGTTGAGGAATGTAGGATAATAGGACGGTACAATCTCCTAGACGAATGTGTAAACCTGTAGTAGTGAAGATAACATCAGATAAAGTCTCGACAATGCGACTTCAACACTAACTTACACTATATAATATATATAACGAGTCCGTAAATGATACTAACAGTTATATATTTTATTGAATAATGTCACGCTTACTGCTAAATGTGATAACTGATATCGATCAAACCAGAGTGTATGGATTTACTGGAGTGACAGGTGTTCAGAAATAGTTCTTATTCTCATTTTCGGTGAACTATGGCATAAATTGATATCCATCATTTTGGTACCATGTACAGACTCGGAAACCATAGTGCTAGTACCATGTACGTTTTCGGTACAATAATGTTGGTATCAGTTATTAACACAATAGCCTATGCGTTTGTATCCTTTATAGACTCGGTATATATATTATATAAAGTGAGTTAACGTTGAAGTCGCATTGGAGAGACTTTATATAATGTTAACTTTACTAATGCACGTTTACACATTCGTCAAGGAGATTGTATCGTCCTATAATCCTACATTCCTCACCCAAATATATAGTGGTTAAAATGCGTAATACCGGCTCCTACTGATGAGTCGCTATTAAGCACGAAACGAATGTGCATGAAATTATACTTTCCGTTCATGCTGCCTTTGTTTTGTCCTTCTGGTCACAACTGAAATAATTTGTTACTAGGTTCGCAACACCTAATACATTCTTGCATGAGATTATACTTTCCGTTCATGCTGTCTTTGGTTTATCCTTCTGTCACAACTGAACTAATCTGTTACTAGTTTCGCAACAACTAATAAATTCTTGCAAATATACTGTTCTCCGCAACAAACAGTTTCTTGTGTGGTGTCTGTACATTAATGACAGATTGTTGATTGTTAGTTGGAACTTTGGGTTTCAATGGGTGTCCTATATGCTCCGCCTAAAAGAAAAGATAACTAACCGAGTTACATTAGTTGGTATATAACTGAAAATTGAGTATAGTATAGTGTGCGGCAGAGTGGCTCAGTGGTTAGTGCACCAGATTTCGAAGCAGACGTGCCAAGGTTTGAGCCCTGTCCGCAGCAGATTCTGGCCGTTACAGGATGAGTTCCCAATAAGGACGAGACCGGTCTACTAGATGAGTCGCTTTTTCTACACTATGCAATTATAGGTTTATACTGAGAAAATGTAAATACTAAATGGTTCAACTGCTTATATCAGCTAGTTGATTTTTATATATTACCAAGGTAGGATATAATAACTCATGCTGTTTAGATGCACAATTCTTCTCAAATAATTTTAATATAAAATTTTAATTTGAATTAAACATAATTTTTTTAACTCACAGATGTGGGAAATATATGCAAATTATGAAATCTGCATCTGACAAAAAAATTAATGACAAATAATTTTATTTGATAAGACTCAAATAAAAAATATCGAATTTTCTGATGAGTCATTCTATTTATGATGAAAAGTTGCTTGTTCAGTTCGACAATACAGAGATATACAATAAAAAAAATAAAGACCCTATGATTGCTAATTGTGAATTCGATCGGTCATAGGGGAAATCTCTCATACGAAGGGATAAAACGGCGCCCAGAATGTATTGGATAGTAAGAGTGCTTAAACAGGTCAATCTTTTGAGACTTGTTGTTAATGATCAGAATTCCCCAACATACAAAATTTACGAGTTTCTGTGTTGTGGAATAAGACAATACTTCTACTTGTTAAATCACGTGTTGAAGAATTCATACCATATATGGCGGATTGCTTATAAACGTGGATTAAATAAAAGAGTTATGTCGGCCAGGTTTGATGTTGCATCAATGTACACAAATCTACAAGTGTAAAATTGATTGGGAAATTTGTGGTATTTTTAGTTTATCACTTGGTAATATTACAAGAAAGTGAAACTACAATGAGACATATGGCGGAGATGAACATATGCATGGTTTCTACTTACTTCATATTTAGGAAAGTATTTCATAAGCAAAAAAGAGGTGTTCCAATAAGACAGCCATTTTCAGTTCCAATAGCAACTGCTTTCCTGCGTTACATGAATAAAATCTATTAAAAACGACAGCCCTTTATCCGAAACTGTAGACACATCTCTTGGATGATATATTTGTAGTTTGGAATCATGCTTAAACGAACAAATAAAGTAGTTGAAAATAAATGTACGATTGAAAAGAATCCAGTTGGTGAATTGCCATTTATGGATGAAAAATCAATTAGAAACGGTACAAAGTTGGCACGAAATGTTTATAGGATGAAAACTGAAACGGTATTTCTTTTTAATTTTAAGTCAAATAATTCGTAAAGGATGAAAATTGGTATCTTAAAATAAATGACATTTAGAAGCACGAGGCTAGCGGATATGAAATATAGGGGAACGAATCACGTAGACTTCGAGAAATACTTCCTATAATCATTATCTTATTAAGTTGATGGAAGAAACGATTTTGAATATAATAAGCAAAGTTAATCAGAAATGGATGTACGTAAGATGGTAATGACAATGGTAATACAAGACTACAAATTGTGTAGAAAAAGGAAGTCATTAAAATGCAAATCAAGAATAAGTACATTTCTTTATCAATCCCTAACTCTGGAAATTAAAATTCTTAAAATTGATTTTAACTTTGCCACTTTGTGCGACTGGTTAAGTATAAATGGATTGGTGCTCATATCAGGCTCTCAAATTGATTTTTTTAAAATCTAACCGTTTGAAATGGCAGTATGGTATGAAATACGATGCAAAGACTGTACATGGAGGAAACTTAACGTCCAATTTGAGATAAAAGGGATAAATAAAACCGCATGTAAATATGAACTTTTAAATCAGTCATGTTTTACGCGCCGTACAGTCAAGATGGGGCATGTAATAATTTGGGACCACGGTCAATCCATTTGAATATGTGGTCGTAATAGATTGGCACGTTTAATTGGAGATAACATAATTAATTATATAGCTATAGTTACATCAGTTTGCTCAATTTGGAACACAGCACAAAATAATGGTTTTATTGGAATTTATACAAATCAGAATCAGGAACTCGTTCAAGTGAAAGAGTAAGAACACTGAATTAAAAATAACTTAGGGGTGGAGAGAGCAAACCGTTTAACAATCTCTTAATTATTTTTATAATTATAACAAATCTTCATCCTTTACGTTAAATATCACCATTTGCTTACAATAATAATTTTAAACTTCCGTCAGTAGGTACTTTTATAAGTTTTCTTCATTTATTTTAACATCTATCTCATATAATGTCATTCTTTTTCATTCTCGGGTATATATCCTACCAGGCTTCTGCGAGTGATGTATTAGAATTATCTATCCTCTTTACAAACCAGGGGATGACTCGTAAATACTTCTTTTAACAAAAGTTAGTCTGACTAGTGCAAAGTAGAATTCATACGAATTTCTGTAGATATACATAAATGAGCACACTTTTTTACTTTTTACTTTACTGCGGCTGACTCCTTTTGGAGGATAAGCCGGCTCCAGTGACATTTCATGGAGTTTCTTGGGAATTTAGTACAAGTGATGTCCCCTCACCACTCGGCTTTTTGATCGAGGACGCACCTCTAGCCTTTGCACATCCAAGCGCAGTCTGCAAGGCAGCAGTAAGTTGCATGGTTGCCGGTGGCTGTTGAGAGCTCATTTGCCATTCGGAAGTACGGGGTACTGTCCAGGAGTCCATGTAATCCTGTGGCTGTTGAACCCTTTTGTGGCGGGGAACACACGCCGAGTCATGGTGCCGTCGTCGGGCTCATGTGGTATTTTATAGGAGATCCCATTGCCGGTCGGAAATCCACCACGCCCTGGTGACACCACCGCCATAGCCCCGTTAGCCCATGTACGATCGGCCATCGAAACATTGTTGACACCGCGTGCAGGTAATTATATTTAATTTCTAACTTCACCGTTCTAAATACACTTACAGAGAATTGGCCGTAATTTTTTCGGGATCACTGTTATTTCACTGAAATAAAAGTACGCGTACGCGTAGTAATATTTCTCAAAATGATTTACATATATGAACACATGTGCACGCAAATAAATAAAACGAATGTAATAAGTGAAATGTCAGCGCAAGGGCTCAAATTAATTCACCGACATTTTCTATAAAAATAAATTTAAAATTGAAAACACTGGAACAATGAGAACGTGCACTTCCGTAGACCAATTACGTGCGACTTCGGATCTATATAAGCACGATGCACTCACCATGCAAAACTTTGTTCTGCTCGCTACCCGCATTTGCTGTCGCCTTCTCTGTTGCACAGACTATCTACCCCTGCTGTCTTACTTCCGTTTTCCAAGCTGTTTCGCTAACTCGGTTAGTCGTCAGTCATGCTGAGTATCCAGTTATAAGTAGTCGATCATTTTTATTCGGATATCAACGTGTGCTAGCCATCTCTGCTTTGCCGCAGACATTTAGCAAGTCAAGTCAATTCGTTGAACAGCAATTAACACGTCCTACATGGTCAATTCTACTTATTCACGTGCGTCTACTAAAAGAATCACTAGCCGAGAACAGGACACAAAGAGCTAGTTTCTAGAAGGACTTCTGGACATCCAGACTCTGTGAAGACCCACAAACTCTCAAGGAATTAGCTGGTCCTATTAAGTGCCACCAAATTCAATGCTCTCCGTATAATTTTGGTCTAGTTAGTAACGTTGAAGGGCACTATTGTCGGTGCGTTACATCAGTTATAGGTAAGATTTATATCGTTAATGTTAAATGAAGTCGTTTGAATCAAATCTAACTCTTGACATAATAATTTTTGACTTCTTGACGTATTGAGCGTATCGTTGACAGAGGTCACAGCAAGAAGGCCCCCAATTATACACATCTGGATTACCCTCATAAAACGAAAAGCAAAATTTGTCAAAACCAGATTCGGGCAATTATTTAATATTCTGTTTCGTGAATAATAAGACAGATATGCTCGTAAAATTTCTATGAATATCAAAGTGTACGTTCGAATTAGCTAATTATCAATTAAAGCAAATAAGAGGTAAACACAGTTAGAGTTCTTAAAATAAAATAAAAAAAACGCTTCAATAAAATAAAGAACAAATAAATCATTATCAATAAGAAATACAAATTCAAAATAAAAAAATAGCGTAGCAAAAATAAAAGCAATAAATTAACGTAAAAACGTAACAATATATATTAAAGAAGGAAATACGACATAATATAATATATTATAAAATAATAATAAATAATATAATACAATATAATAGATTGAAATATAATAAAACATAATAAAATATAAAATAATATAATATAATATAATTTAATATAATATAATATAATATAATATAATATAATATAATATAATATAATATAGATATAATATAATATATATAATATAATATAATATAATATAATATAATATAATATAATAATATATATAATATAATATAATATATAATATAATATAATATAATATAATATAATATAATATAATATAATATAATACCCTAATATAATATAATATAATATAATATAATATAATATAATATAATATAATATAATATAATATAATATAATATAATATAATATAATATAATATAATATAATATAATTTATATATAAAGATATGTTCATGAGTAGATATTTGAGAAGACCATGCGAAAGAAATTTTCTTATATCTGATAAAATTTCTTTTTGTTTTTACCATAAAAAGGAACAATTAATTTTATTAAAGCTCGCATTTCAAGAATAATAAATATAATAATATAATATAATATAATATAATGTAATATATTATAATATAATAGTCTATTATATTATATATATTTTATTATATTATATTATATTTAATCTATTGTATTTTATTATATATTATATTATATTATAATATATATATTATATATATTATATTAATTATATTATATTATATTATATTATATTATATTATATTATATTATATTATATTATATTATATTATATTATATTATATTATATTATATTATATTATATATATATATTATATTATATTATATTATATTATATTATATTATATTATATTATATATATTATATAATATATTATATTATATTATATTATATTATATTATATTATATTATATTATATTATATTATATTATATTATATTATATTATATTATATTATATTATATTATATTATATTATATTATATTATATTATATTATATTATATTATATTATATTATATTATATTATATTAGATTATACTATATTATATTAGATTATATATAATATATTATATTATATTAGATTATATATATTATAATATATTATATATATTATATTATATTATATTATATTATTATATTATATTATATTATATTATATTATATTATATTATATTATATTATATTATATTATATTATATTATATTATATTATATTATATTATATTATATTATATTATATTATATTATATTATATTATATTATATTATATTATATTATATTATATTATATTATATTATATTATATTATATTATATTATATTATATTATATTATATTATATTATATTATATTATATTATATTATATTATATTATATTATATTATATTATATTATATTATATTATATTATATTATATTATATTATATTATATTATATTATATTATATTATATTATATTATATTATATTATATTATATTATATTATATTATATTATATTATATTATATTATATTATATTATATTATATTATATTATATTATATTATATTATATTATATTATATTATATTATATTATATTATATTATATTATATTATATTATATTATATTATATTATATTATATTATATTATATTATATTATATTATATTATATTATATTATATTATATTATATTATATTATATTATATTATATTATATTATATTATATTATATTATATTATATTATATTATATTATATTATATTATATTATATTATATTATATTATATTATATTATATTATATTATATTATATTATATTATATTATATTATATTATATTATATTATATTATATTATATTATATTATATTATATTATATTATATTATATTATATTATATTATATTATATTATATTATATTATATTATATTATATTATATTATATTATATTATATTATATTATATTATATTATATTATATTATATTATATTATATTATATTATATTATATTATATTATATATTATATTATATTATATTATATTATATTATATTATATTATATTATATTTATAATATTATATTATATTATATTATATTATATTATATTATATTATATTATATTTTATTATATTATATTATATTATATTATATTATATTATATTATATTATATTATATTATATTATAATACATTATATTATATTATATTATATTATATTATATTATGTATGTGTAGAGATTATATTATAATATATTATATTATATTTATATTATATATAATATATTATATTTATATATTGTATATTTTAATATATGTATTATATTATATTATATTATATTATATTATATTATATTATATTATAATATATTATATTATATTATATTATAATATATTGCTTATTTTATTATATTATATTATATTATATTATATTTTATTATATTATATTATATTATATTATATTATATTATATTATATTATATTATATTATATTATATTATATTATATTATATTATATTATTATATTATATTATATTATAGTATATTATATTATATTATATTATATTATATTATATTATAATATATTATAATATATTATATTATATTATAATATATTATTTTATATTATATTATATTACATTATATTTATATTATATTATATTATATTATATTATATTATATTATATTATATTATATTATATTATATTATATTATATTATATTATATTATTATATTATATTATTTTATATTATATTATTATATTATATTATATTATATTATATTATATTATGGCTGTAATATATTATATTATATTATATTTTTATTATATTATATTATATTACATTTATATTTTATTATATTATATTATATTATATTATCTTATATTTTATTATATTATATTATATTGTATATTATATTATATTATATTATATTATATTATATTATATAATTTAATATAATTTATTAAATATAATATAATGTATTATAATGTAATATGATATAATGTATTGAAATGTAGTTTAATATACTGGTATTTGATATAACATAATTTAAAAAGATAAAATGGAATTAAATGTGATATATTTTCATATAGTAGAATTCAGTATAAAATTCTACGATAAAATTTATCATAATTGTTAATGAAATTTCATTCCAAACAAAATAATATATTAAATGTTATTACTTTCATTAAGTTTTCTTAAACAAATTTCTTTCGGATCTAATTGGAATAAGGTATCGCATATATGAAAAAATAACAAAATGAATGTACTGGGTTGATACTTATATATAATGTTCCTTGTTAGTGAAGTTTTAGATGTACCAGCTAGTTTTAATTAAAGAAACATTGGTTGCGCGAACGGTGATAACTTTTATTCAAATCAATATCGAGATATTGATATAACCAACAGTCTCATTATATAAACACATTGTTCAAGATGAACTAAGCATTGTATAATGTATGAAAGGCAATTCACCTAGTAGACCGGGTTCGTCGTTATTAGGAATAATTCAAGTACTATGCAGAATTTACCAAGCACATGATTCGATCCTGGGCACCTGTGCTTTGCAATCCTTTGCTCTATACAATGAGGCAAACGTTTGCATACTACACAAAATTTTCAGTTATGTACTAACCAATGTTTATTTGTTAGCCCTTACTTTAAGTGGAACCTAAGTAGCGAACCTTTAGATCCAAAGGACCACTCCTGGCTCCGGAAAGTACGTGATGAAAAGTGTGTTTAGTATGCGGAAGGGCGGCTCTGTGATTATAGCAACATATGTCGAAGCAGACGTTCCCAGGATCGATCTCAGTCAGCGGCAAATTATGGGCATTAACAGACGAGTTCTCAATAAGTATGAAATCGGTCTAAATGATGAATTGACTTTTCCACATTATACAATTCTTATTTTATACTGAAAAATGCACGTACATAATGAGGTAGGTTTTTATATCAAGATCGCAACCATGATTTAAATAGTTGTTACCACTGCTTATGCAACCAATGTTAATTTAAAGTTATTAATGTCAATCCAATACCGCATCTGCAGTTAACCTAGTGTCTGCTTTATAATGACAGATTGTGGGTGATTTTTGGAACTTTAGTTCTAAATATATGCTACATAGGCTCCATCTAAATGAAGGGCTAACTAATCAGCATTAGTCAGTATATAACTGAAAGGTTTCTCAGTACCTAGAGCAACATATTATAAGAAATAACCGCTTTACACAGGGAAGTGGCATTGAATTGAACATTCATAAATTTTAATTAACATCGGTTGCGCGGACGGTGATAGCAATGACATTAATCATGTTTGTGATCTTGATATAGAAACGTGTCCCATAATGTACATGTATTTGTCAGTATAAACTAAGAATTGTAAAATGAAGAAAGGGTAACTCATCCAGTTGACGAAACCGTTCTAGTTGATAAATTGCTTTATCTACATTATAAAATGCTCAATATATCTTGGAAAATGTATTTATAGAACGGGACTGATGTTTATATCTAAATAGCAACATTAATTTAGAAAACAGATCGTTTAAATAATCTTGGATTTACAATTTTTATGATGAGCTCAGGAAAATTCGTCGGATGTTTGTATTTTTAATCTGGATATCAAATATGCACAATATAGTTACATTTACATTTTCCTTTTATTGTCTTTCTTTCAACTACGTGTTCTATTCATATTGCCAGTGACTGTCTATTACAAATTGAACATCGCTGATTTATTTTAATATAATAAGTCTTTAGATTGCCTCTGTGGTACCATTTTTTGTATTCAAGGAAAGATATTTTAGCAGATCCAATGAATGTCATATAATACTCATGCAAGAGGCTTTTTAGCGTAAAATAAATTCATGATTGCTTCCAGGTACAATTCAGTCGGCTGTCCATTAGTAATAAAATTATAATTACGACTACATAATGTTGGTATCCGGTACTGACACAACAGCCTTAGTGCTTTTGTAACATTTGAAGGCTCGTTAGATATATCCTGTAAAGTGAGTTAGCTTCAAAGTCACATTGTCGAAGACTTCATATGAAGGTACCTCTACTTTTGCATGCTTACACATTCGTGTACGAAATTGTAACATCCAGATTTCCCACATTCCTCACCAAAATATATTGTTAATATAGAGCGTAATACCGACTTCTACTGATAAGTTGCCAGTAAGTCTAAAAGGTATGTGTACATGAGATTAAGCCTTACGTTCATGCTATTTTTGGTTTATTTTTTTGTTCCTTTTTGATTTAATTTGTTACTAGGTGCACACCACCTTATTAAAATTTATATATATATATATGTCCACCTATGTTGGATGCTCCACGTACATGTATGTCCTCAGTGTTTATTATTAGCGTATCGTCTAGACGAGCCTTAATTATGCCTAATTCTGCAGTTAAATTATTTATTTGAGAAGTCAATGCCTGAATCAACGTTTCCAACCCATCAGAAGACATTTTAAATGTACCACAAATGCTTTATTTTTATTCAATTATATATAGAATTTTGCTCGCACAACGAGCATCGATTTAATAAAACAAATTTACACATTAATTAATTTATGTTCACTTCAGCTCGAAGTCTGCTTTTCTCATTGGGCTGACTGCTTCATTCTTATACGGCGCTTCTGCGAGGAATTTCTGTTGAAATAATGTCTGCCCTAGATAAGACCTTTTGTTCATTATTTGTCTTAAAGGTGGCCATTGCCACAATATATATATATATATATATATATATATATATATATTTGTTCTCCGCAAAAGCAGTATCTAACTGTTATATATTCAAATGATGAAGGCATTTTATTTTCTACAATAAGCGAAATGTAGATCTCATTATGTTAGTGTTTTAAATCTGGATGAGCATTAATTTTAAAATGAAATTTTCATTGTTCATATTTTCCTTGCATTGCTTTGCTTCCCTCTTTATAAATTGATTGTCAATTCATATGAAAGGCATGAAAATACTTGAGCCCATTTGTGTAGTGCCGAATTTGTGTTCAGTCAAACGAATTTTTGCCGATCCAATAAAGTCAATTAATAAATATACAAGGACCTACTTGAGCGCAAAGATATTCCGCGTTTGATATTTCAACACGCTTTATTAGGGTGTTCATTTGCTATGCAGATTTGAACGTAAAAACACGCTCGAATGAAGTTGCAAATTCAACTTTTTATGACAAGCACGTTAAAATCATTGCGTCTTAAGATACTATTATGGATGTTGAAAATATGCAATATTTCAATTATTCAAATTTTCAGTTCTACTTTTCATGAGGAAAGAAAAAATGTATTTTATCAGATACAAGCATTATTTCTTTCTCTTTAGTTTATAAATATTTGCAAATGAGCATATATATATATATATATATATATATATAAAGGCAAAAACAAATTTAAACGGGGAGAGAGAGAGCGTGAAATAATGGAACAACCAATCAATTGCATGCATCAATTTCAGTTCAGGCTAACTGCCGAAACCTGATTCTTCTGCTTGCATAGATCAAACTGCAGTTTGCTTAGCCTTAGAGCTCCGAAAGATACAAACTGATTTCTGTCATTTCGTTTCTTTTTTATCTTAATTGCTACGTCTGAAGAATATTCGGCCATAATTTATTGATACGTTGAGCAAAGTGTTTTCATCATTTAATTTGAAACGCGTTTAAGTTGCAATGTCCTTTCGTTCATTTAATCAACTATCTAGTTGATTGACAACTTACGCCTGTGTATGGATAAATGGTATTCGGAGTCGATACTAACAGGAGGTTTGGCTTAATTGTTGTTAAGGATAAGTGTGGTAGCGTAAATAACACTCGTAATTTAGATGCATTAAATGTACACGTTAATGTCGCCTTAAAATTCTTCTGTGCAGCGTAGGAAGAAGTAACCCCTTTAAATGGGGTGCTCAGGTAAATTGCATTTTTTGGTGTCTCAAATACGCCTGCTTTGTTTTATTTCCTCTTTTAATAGTTGACTTTATCAATTGTCTTGGATAGCCATTAAACCTTCAAATGTTTATTGTTGTAGTATATTCGTTACCTTTTGAATCAGGACTGCCCAATCTGTCAATTCTTTAAAATCAGCCGCGAACCAATGATAATTTATATTGAAAGCACAAAAGTGCAGACCCGTTGGTTTATGGTATATTATTCTATTTAACTTTCCATTAAAGCCAAGGAAGGGTAACAATCGCATTGACCATGTTCTCACGTGAAACTGATATTTTTATAAACTTTCTTTAAACTTTTAAATAGTTTTCGTTATTGCGCCCTATATAAAGAGGATGAAATATATCATCAAATTAGCGTATGCATTGTGCACAATTACTTAAGCCAATTTTTAATAATGTGCGTTCAAGATGGCCTAGACAAACCTCAGCTAATACTGAAGATGGGGCAGTTTCAATTGCCACATCAGCAATATGTCGATGGATGCTTCTATTAAAACAAAATTATGCATTTTACGTATATAGTAAAATAATCTTGCGTTGAATATGACCTGGGACCAGAGATGACAATATGTTTTAGTCTAACTCTAGAACTATAATGTCAAGTGTTTCTTCAATCGGAACATTGGTAAAGAAATAGGTCAAACCAAGATAAAAAATAATTTAAAAAAAAATTATATCTCGACTTCTTTTAACAAACTTAAAGGAATCGGCAACCGAATAATTCAATAGTTATTTACACAATCGTTAAACCGATGCTTGGAACGAATAATTGACCATTCATAATATTGATCTTACAGGGCAAATTTTTAAAATGTTATTGTTAATCTGTAAATTGGTGGTGTAGATGATTTAAGTGCTTGGGCCTCTGTTCAACTGTCACGTCGGTTAAACCTACATCTGTTAAGGTATTAATTCAGTTTATTATTTTGGGCTCACCTTCGATTTATTCATCTGATATATCCTCCAGATATAAGACATTTTGTCAATAAAACCTATCTACACCTTTTGTAGATAGTCATATTTGCCAATTATAACGACGTCCTTGTATTTAATAGCACGAAATATTTTGATGCAGTTCTGCAAATGGAACTTTCTCGAAGCTCGCATTCAGAATAATTTTTTTTCATTACGTATGATATTTGAATTATGTTGCTTTTGTCTATAGGCAATGACTACCTGATTCGAATTTGACCTGACAGCATTTAATTAAAGAGAATAGAATTCTTAAGACTGTCCCAGTACTGACGTACAGCCGATACTATTTTGCAATACCATAGAGATGTCAGTTAATATACACTCAAGGGGGCATTTTTAACGCGTTAGGTAAACGCGACTGAGATTCTTGCCCGATGTTCATTAGAAATAAAATTAAAAATATAAAAATATTTTAAAATAATGGTGGATTGAAACATTTTAATGAAGAACAAACTAAAGATCTTGTAAGATGCAATGAAAGTCCGATTTTGTATATACAATATGCCTTCTAAAGGGCAAAACATATTTGCGATTAATTTCCCGGAACTCTGTGGTCTGCTTTCATCAGGCAGTGAAGTTCAAAATGTGACTGCATATTAAAATAATGTTGGAATTACATTTTATGACGAGCAAACCAGAGGTCTTCGAAGGTTAGGATTTTAAATCTGGATTTCAAATATGAGAAATATTATTTGAGTTTAATTTTTCATTTTAAGATGTTCGTTGCATTGCGCCACATTTTCTTTTGCTACTGGAAAAATTATCCGAAAAGCATATCACGAGTTCTATTTTAAAACAAATTAAATTTTTATCTGTCTTCGTAGAACCGCTATTACCTTCAGCCAAATATACTTTTTAAAATTTAACGGAAGTCAGATTACGCTTTTTTCATGGATCCCTGTTTAACACAGTTATTTGCGATAGATTTCGAAGCGCATTTTAGTTTCTTTTTTATAAATTATGTAATTCTTTTTACCTTTGAATTTCGTGGCTTTTCCTTTTACCGCTGATAGACTGCAACTAAATCGATCTCACAGGTTTTATTTAATATAATTGAAAGTCTTAAACATGCCTAGATATTACTTTAATCAATATTGCCACCTTGATAAACACCTGACCCATTATGAACATACGATTGTAAATATAAACTACGAAATATATAGTGTCGAAAAATACCATTCATTCAGTAGACCAGTTTCATCTGTATTGGGAACTCAACATGTACCTCCATAATTTCCCAAGGACAGGGCGTAATGAGTTCCCAGTGTGGAATACCTATTCTACGCAGAACAGTGCTTAGAGTATACTGTTAAATGTATGTAAATAATGGGTCAGGTGTTTCATTCAAGGTCAGAACTTTGATTAAAGTTATTGGTATCACCGTACGCACAACCAATGTTCATTTAATGCCAAGGTATTAATATATTTCGTTCAGTGAAACAATTTTTTGCAGATCAAATGAAAATCTGACAATGTATATGCAAAAGCTCTTTTTGTCTAAAGGTTATATGTTTCCCGGCAAATATTTTTCCGATTTGCATTCGTAGTTATATTCTCAACGTGCAACCATGCTCAAATGTTACCTGAAAACCAGGCAGTGTCATTCAACCCATCTGAATAATGAATTACAGCTCCACTTTATACCGCCTAAACCATAGTCAACTGCTGCTCCCATGGAACCCTTCCTTAAATTTTGTTGGAATTAAAGCAATTATTTGACGAGCTTACTAAAGATATCATTCATTAAGGATTTAATATTTGAGTGCCGAAAAAGTGATTTCAAGTTAAATTATTTTTCTAACTTGTATACGTTTTTTTGTTGAGTTGCTGATAAGGCTTTATCCTTTTTATTAGTGGGTTTGTAAGATCCGTGAAACCTATGTTTACTGATCTAATGGAAATCAAAGAATGCATTTGTAAATAACCTTAATGTACAATTTAGTTAGCCTTTTATTTGTAATGAAGTTGGAATTAAAATATTTTTTGAGGAGCCATGTCATCTCTTGGCATGTTCGGATATCTTACATAGATATGGAATATGAGGATTATATATTACAGATATTCTATGCATTGCCTGTTTCGAATTACACATCACAGGGTTTATTTTAAAAATAAAATGATTTAATTCGCAACAGAAGTGTGCATTTTTAACTTCAGTCAATCGTATGATAACATTTCCAATTGAAGTCCGATTATGTATATGCAAGCGGACTTCTTTAGCACAAATATATTCGCGATTAATTCCCAGCACATTATGAATGAATTCTACAGGTAAATTCATGTTCATATGACATTGGAATTGCAACGATTGAATTAAGCAACATATAGAACACGTAAATTGAGAATTTTTACTCTGGATGTCGAATATATATGCAATATTTTAAAGATTAGTTCATCTTTATTGATGCTTCTCCTTTTTACTCTAATAGCCCGATTCACAATGAAATTCATTCGATTAATTTAAACTAAGTCTAGTTAGTGTTGTTTTTTAATTCAGTGAAATAAATTTTGGACTATCTAATATGACTTATGATCATATATATATATATATATATATATATATATATATATATATAAAGATATTAAAGAGGCATATTTCAACTTTAGTGGTATTCGCGATTGATTATCTAATATATTTTCTTTCATTGGATATTCGTAGAAATGTTTTAAACTTGACCACAAATTCTAATGTTGTAGGAATTACATTTGAATTACGAGCAAAGTAAAGTTCTTGTTACGTTATGATTCTATATATGATTGTCGCATAAGTGCGATTGTGTTTGAAATTAAATTTTTATCATTTATATTACTTTTGTATGGTATGGCTTCTCCTTTTGCCATCGATAGTCAGATTCAAAATGAAAATCATAGGTTTTATTTAAACTGTATCTTGGTAGTTCCAATTTTTAGATCGGGGAAAGATATATTGTCTGATCTAATGGACTTAAGATAATGTATATGGCATAGACAAAATTCAGGTTATATCATTTTTGCATTGCGTTGCTTCGCCTTTTGCCATCGATAGTCCGATTCGAAATGAAAATCATAGGTTTTATTTAATCTGTATATAGATAAATAAAATTTTTACACCAGGGAATAATATATCGTCTAATCTAATGGACGTAATATAATGTATATGGAATAAGCCTAATTCAGGTTATTGGATATTCGAAATTGATCACCCAATACATATTGTTTCGTTGTCTATTCATAGTTATGTTTTAGACGTGACAAAATGTTCAAATGTTGTCGGAATTACAATTTTTGTATTACGAGGAAAAAAGATATTTTCAGGTTTGAATTTATAGTGTGGATGTGGAATATGATTAATTTTATTTAAAATTATATTTTCTTTATTATCAGTCTGACACTTGGTGCGTCCTAATTTATTTAGCATCATTAGATCATTCAATATATATATATATATATATATATATATATATATATATATATATATATACATATATATTCTTATAATTAGGAAAACAACACATAATTTCCTAAATTATAAGAATACTAATATTAATTAAAACGGCATGGATATCATAAAGAATATATATATATATATATATATATATATATATATATAGAGAGAGAGAGAGAGATATTATGTGTTTAATTCGAAATTAGCATATCTCAACTACAACTAGATAATTACAAATATTGTGGGATTTACAAAAATTTTAAAGATCGCGCTCTATTAGGACTTTAAATTTGGCTGTCAATTGCGTGATATTTCTCTTTTACATTCTCTTCGTTTTGCTTTGATTTTGCTTTACAACTGGTAGTCCGATCTAAAATGGACGTCCACGGTGTTCTTAAAAATAAATAAATGACCTATCTATGTCAGGATACGGCTGTTTTTAAGTTAAGTGAAAAATATTTTTGGCGATATTTTGGATATCAGATAATTAACAGGCTTGGCAGCGTCGTTATGGCGCAGGATATATGCGATTGACTTCCGGGTGGATTTTAATTGGTTATTTATTCAGACTGAAGTTCTAATCGGGACGGTCTGATCAAAATCTTGATGTAATAGCACCTCTTCCATGACAAGCAAACTGAAAATTTTCTTCCGTAAGGATTTTAATTTTGGATGTCGAATATGATCAATATTATTTTAGATTTAAATATTTATCTTATAGATCTCCTTTGGATTAAGGGTCTACTTTACTTTGCTACTGTCTGTCCGATTCAAAAATACACTCACATGTTTTATTTAAAAGAACTATAAGACATCGATCTGCATCAACAGTTCCATTTGCAAGTCAGATAAAGTATATTCGAGATGCATTTATAGCGCAAATTATATCTGCAATGAGTGTCTCAGCAAAGTGTAATGAAATTCTAAAAATGAAATTATTTTGAAATGATGTTGGAATTACAAAATACTTTGACAAGAAAATTAATGATCTTGTAAAGTTAGAATTTTAAATCACAATGTGCAACAACATGTGCAACATTTTTAAAATGATATTCCTATATTTGAGATTAGTTGTACTGCTCTGTTTATTTCTTTTGGTACTGATTGTCTGAGTCCCAATAAATAAGACAATTATTTTAATGCAAATACTTTAAACTAATGGAGTAATGTCGATTTAAATTTCAGTCTAACATGATTTTTCTATCGAATGAACACGAAAAATGTTTACGAAGAGGCCTATTTTAGCGAAAAGGATATTCTGGATTGATATACCGACGCAATTGGGTTATTTGATTTGTCGTAATGTAGTTCTAAACATGACGGCATTAAAGAATGTTGCTAGAATAACAACCAATTAAAGATGAGCAAACTACAAATATTTTCACGTTAGGATTATATATCTGGTTTTCGATTATCACCAATTTTACTTAAAATTAAAATATTCTCTTGTTGATTATCTTTCTATTTCGTTGATTTTCACTTTTCACGTAAAAGTTTGAGTCCAAATGAATATCATTGCTTTTATTTAATATAATTGAAAGTCTTTACTATGCCTAGATAGTGCGATTTTAATCGCAAGGAAACATTATTGTGGATTTTCCCGGAACTTATGAGGAAGATTTTTATTTTTAATATGTGGTCTGGCGTAAGTAATTTCTTTTGCCACGGACTGCCTGATTCGAATTAAACACCATTGGATTTATTTAAAAAAAATCAAATTCTTTAGGTTATTTCAGTAGTGTTGATTCTAATTCTGGTCATTCTTATGCTTACCTTTGCAATGGAAATCAGATTACGTATATGCAAGCGGCCTTATTTAGCACAAAATTTATTGGTGATTTACTCGCGACATATTTTATTCAGCTGTTCATTTTTATTGAAATTTATATGTCAAAAAATTTCAAATGATGCTAGAATTGCTACGTTTAATTGTGCAAAATATAAAACTTGGTAGTGAGGATATTATGTTTGGATATCGAATATATGCAACATTTAAAAAAAAATTATTTTTCTTTATTGATGTTTTATAATTTGTGTTTATTTTTATTGCTGCTGACTGCTTCATTCGAATTTTAGATGTCAGGTTCTTTTCTTTTAAATTAATGGCTTCATATTTTCACTGTATTACCGAATTTAAAATCAGACAATATTTTTTTATCAATCTGACAGAAGTCAGATAAAGAATAATTAAAAGATATTCTCGACTAATTACGTAACACATTTTAATGAAATATATGTTCTTATTAAAGTTCTAACTGGGACAGCGCTTTCAATTATTTTTGGAATTACAAAATAATTATGAGAATCAAAATAAAGATCTTGTTAAGTTAGAATTTGACATCTTATTTTCGAATTTGAACGGTTTTGTTGAAAATTAGATTTTTCTCTTTTGGAACCATTGCATTGAGTTTCATCCCCCTCTCTCACTGATAATCCGATTCGAAATGAAAATCACGGATTTTATTTAGACTATGTTTATGGAGTGCCGTTTTGAAGTTCAGTGAAACATACTTTGGCCGCTCTCATAAACGTCTTATAATGTAAATGGAATAGAACTTCTTTAACTGAAGGGATATTCGCGAATGATATCCCGGTAAGTTTTATTTCGTTTTTCATTATTAGTTATCTTTTAAACAAGACAACATGTTCAAATATGTATTAGGTTTTGCGAACCTAGTAACAAATTAGTTCAGTTGTGACTAGAAGGATAAACCAAAGGCAGCATGAACGGAAAGTATAATCTCATGCACATTCGTTTCGTGCTTACTGGCGAATCATCAGTAGGAGCCGGTATTACGCCCTTTAACCATTATATATTTAGTAGAAGAATGTGGAATAAACGGACGGTACAATCTCCTAGACTAATGTGTAAACCTGTAATAGTGAAGCTAACATAATCTAAAGTCAACGACAATGCGACTTCAATGCTAACTCACACTATATAATATATATACCGAGTCTGTAAAGGATACTAACACTATGGCTATTGTGTTAGTAACTGATACCTTTTTTGAAATCGATGAGTACCGGATACCAACACTATGGTTTCCGAGTCGGTACATGATACCAACCTGATGGATATAAATTTATGCTAAAGTTCACCCAAATTGAGAATTACAACAATTTCCGAACACCTGTTATTCCAGTTAAACACAATAGCCATAGTGTTAGTATCCTTTACAGACTCGGTATATATATTATATAGTGTGAGTTAGCATTGAAGTCGCATTGTCGTTGACTTTAGATTATGTTAGCTTCACTATTACAGGTTTACACATTCGTCTAGGAGATTGTACCGTCCTATTATTCCACAATCTTCTACCGAATATATAGTGGTTAAAGGGCGTAATACCGGCTCCTACTGATGAGTCGCCAGTAAGCACGAAACGAATGTGCATGAGATTATACTTTCCGTTCATGCTGCCTTTTGTTTATCCTTCTGGTCAGAACTGAAATAATTTGTTACTAGGTTCGCAAAACGTAATACATACTTGCATATATATTAGTTCTTCGCAACAAACAGTATTTAACATGTTCAATTGTTGGAATTATAATATTTGAATTACGAGCAAATTAAGAATCTTTAAATTCTGGACGTAGTAAGAGTGCAATATTGTAAAATTATTTTTTTTAATTCGAAGTTGATCATTGGTTGCATTGAGTACACTTGAATATGTATGGATGGATAATATTATCTAATTATAAAATATGTAGGAGGAACACACATGGTTGTTTATACGTATAGATAGATATACATAATATATATGGTGTATAAACATATATATAGGAATGAATGTATACATATTCATATAAAATATGGGGTGAATTCATTTTTTTTGCTTATATGCTTATTTAGACATATACACCATATATATATATATATATATATATATATATATATATATATATATAATAAATGTTCATTGGCTTAGAATATTACACAGTATATTTCTAATTAGGAAGAAAAAAATCACTAACAAAGTGGATAATGGCCATTTATTACGAGAATACTAAACTTCGCTCTACAATCTTTCTTTTATATACCTTCTGGGTTTTCATTTGAATATATGGGAGGCAACAAATATGACTCGGTTTTCTATTTCTTGTTTTGGCTGATTGGAAAGTGTGTATGCGATTGTTTCTCTATTTGTGCCTGTTTGCATGTAAAGGTCCTTCTCACTGTATTGCAAATTGATGTCTGAGATCTGGTCATTATTGTTTGATGGCTTGAGAATTAACCATCTGTTCGTATTGTTCGCTGTTACGTGTACCAGTGCTATTTTTCCAAGTGTAGTGTTTCGTATCACATTTTTGCGCAAATGTGTGTTCTTCACTTGTTAACAGCGCAAGTACGTTTTTCAGTGTCGAACACTCATATTGTTTGTAACTTTATGTCACCGTATGTGCATTTGCATTTTCCTCTTCAGTTTGTCGCCAATCCGATTGAACGCTTGTTGCTTCTAGTCGACGGGGTGTTCGGTCTTGCCTGGATACTAGTAAATTATTGTTTAATTTTTTTTATTCGTGGCCAGTCGATCAGAATATCATGTTGATGAAACTTTTGAATATTTAGGCCAGGTGCTTGTTGTTTTGTATAACAGGCTTCATAAATAAATAATAATTTTTCTGATTTTGCTTTATGTAGAATTGAGATATTGGTCGAATTGACTGTGTGCCCCGTTTACAATATATGATTGGAAATAGCTGATTTTCCTGACGGTGCCACCCAAATATTCAAATGAAAACGCAGAATGTATAAAAATGAAAGATTGTAGAGCGAATTTTAGTATTATCTAAATAAATAGCCATTATCCACTTTTTTTTATTAATGTGTTTTTCTTCCTAATTATAAATATATATGCAGGTATATATATATGTATATATATATATATATATATATATATATATATATATATATTTATATGCTGTGTTGACGTGTATATTTGTGGATATTTTTAAATTCATATAAAATATGAATATAAAAATGTATATTTAATGTTAATATATTATGTATGTACGAAGGGTGAATTGTCAGGTACAAGAATTTCCAGAAAACCTCTTTCTTTTTGTCGATATTAATATATATATATATATATCATATATATATATATATATATATATATAGATTGATATTTAGGTAATTACATAAGATATGGGAAGAATTCACATGGTTGCTGATATGATTATTTTTATATTTATGGGAAATAATGTGTAGACATACATATAAAAATGTTATATGTTTATTGTGGGTATAAATAAATCTAAATACGTAATTAAATAAATGGATATATATTCGCTGTTAAATTATATAATCTAGGTGAATCGAATGAAAACAACTTTTTACTTTAATGCATATTTTTATATATAAAGTGATATTTATATGGTTTGTACACCGTTATTTAAATGAAAAATTAAATTTATACAGAATCTGAGTATAAAGAAATGTGTGTTTGACTGATGTACCATTCGATGTTTTAGGCCTCATATCCGATCTTGTTCAAACATTAGAGTAATACCATATTCTTTGAACAGTCTTACTATGAAAGCGTCCTAGTTGAGCGCAATGTTTATTCGCTATTCATTCTCGGCACCTTTCATTTCATTTTCTATTGATAATGAATTTTTAAGCGCGACCGCTTGGAATAACAGCTCTTAATGATGAACAAACTAGAGATATTCGTTCATCAGGATTATAATCGTAGATGCCGGATTATTGCAATAGAGTTCTTTCTAAGCACCAGATTATTTTTATCGACACTGAGTGACTGATTCGAATTAAATATGACAGATTTTATCGAAAAAGTTAAAAAATTATTTAGTCTTTAAAATGGGTACGATTTTAAGACCAGTGCGACATATTTTTGCTGTAACATATGAAGAATGTGATCTCTCCCTCTTTCTCTCTCTCTATATATATGTATATATATATATATATATATATATATATATATATATATATATATCAGGAGGCTGTTTTCATTGCAACGGATATTCGTGATTAATTTCCCACAGATTTTAACCCGCTGAAAATATTGCAGTTGGTGGTAACAATTCTTTAAATCCGGTTTGTGAACTTGAAGTAAATACCAATCTCTTTTTTTCAAATCGCCGCGTTTTGCGTAAGCGGGTTGTAGCTTTGCACTGACAGGTCCACAAAGATCCGATTGATCACTATTTCCACTTCCGTTTTGTCTTCGATCGGGCTAAGTTTGTATTCGCCCCAATGGAAATGCGGTTCTATCACATAGTTGGAAATGTTAGCTGCACAATTTCTGTGCAGTAAGTGCGTGCGACTGTCGATAATTTTGCTACGTTGTTCGAAGATTGGTTAAATGCAATGGGATTTGTCAAAACTTCAACCTCGCAAAATTGATGTAGAGTATAGTTACAATAGAATCAGGAGTATGAAATGAATTTAGCATAAATAAAATTTGCGAGCCCATGTATTTATGTTTTTCGTGCCATTGTATCTGTAATTAATTTCTAAACGCGACAGTATGTACAAATGTTGTTAAAATTAGAGCCTTTCTATGACATGCCATTGAAAGACATTGTCACGAACGGATTTTAGATCTAGTATTCAAATTTGTAAATTTTTATTTCAAATTAAAATTTTCGAAAGGACAATCGCAGGTTTTATGCGAAAATAAACAAAATTCTGAAATGTATCAAGGAAATGCCGTTTTTAAGTGCAGTGAAACACATTTATGCCGATCAAATGGAAGTCAGATAATGCGAATTCAAGAGGCCTTTTCTAGATTCAGTGGAATTTTGATTTATTTTCAAGGAAAAATTTGACCGTTGTTCATTCGTAGTTAATTTCCAAATGTGAGAACATGTTCAAAAAATTTATAACGAACACAATGAAAATCTCGATGCTTTAGTATTTTAAATTTAAATGCCAAAAGTGATATTTCGCAAAAGTAAATATTTTTTCCTTCATAGATGGACCTTGTTTGCATTACATTTTTATTTATGCTGATGGTATTATTCATATTGCGCATCCCAGTTTTATCAATTAAATTAGAAATGCGTTTTAAGAACAGTGAAATCTATTTTTAATATCCAATTTAAATCAATCTTTATGTGCAAGAGGCCCATTTGACGTCTGGGATATTCCCAATTTACTTCTCGGTAAATTAAAATTTAATGAAGGTCCAGAAATGACAGCATGTCCAAATGCTTTGGAAAATACTATATTTTATTAAAGTAGCCTAAATATCTTGGTATGTTAAGATTTCAAACGTGGATATCAAATGTGCAGAATTTAGCTAAAATTAATATTTAAAATTCTATGTACTTTGCATTGTGTTGTAAATTTATTTTTATATAGATTGAATGCCTCTAATTAAATATAATAGGTTTAATTTATAAACGTATTTAGTCCGTAACAGTAGTAGTGTTATTAAGTTACAAAAGCATACATTTACTCATCCAATATAATTCCGATTATGTATGTGCAAGCGGCCTTTCTTAGGATAACCGTTATTGGAAATTCTTTCTTTGTAAATTTTAGTCCTCCGTTCATAGGTAATAACGTTATTAACGTGAAGGGATTTTGAAATAATTTTCGATTTACAATATTTTCTGACGAGCAATCTATGCATACCGGTAGATTCTAATTTCCATCCAGGATGTTCAACTTGTGAAATATTCATAAATTTATTACTTTATTTTTGGAATGCGAGCCTAAACTAAATTCATAGTAACCTATCCATTTACAAAAATATTTAAAAATATTTAAACTAATACAAGAAGCGTTTCTTGCCCTTTTTTCTTATTAGTGATCTACAAATAAAGATTCATATAATTTGAAAGGAAAAATCACAGCAGAGAATAAAAAAACAGTAAGAGAAAGTAAAAATAAAGGAATAAACAAACGATTGCATGCATCATCTGCATTTCAAGCTCAGTGCCTGGAAATGTTTGATTGCTTGCATACATCAGACAGCAGCTTGTTTCTCAACAGAGTTTCATATGTGACTAACTCATTTCTGTTTTTACATTTAACCATCAAATTAAATGTGTCGTATGGAGAAAATATGCCCGAGATTTAAATGATATGTTTGCAATTGCAGATATATGCACATAATTTTATTTAAAACACGTTTTTATGTTGAAATTTTACTTTATTTGAATAACTAACGTTCTGGTCAATCGACTTACGTGAGTAGATCGACATCTTACGCATAGATATTGGTAAATAATACCAGAGGACGACAATAGCATTTGCTTCACTTTAAGTGCTGGTTAACGCAAATCTGCCATCTTACATATCACTCATAGTTTAGCTGATTTATGGTATGTATTAATGCCACTTCAACTTTCTTCAGGTGAATGGCTTCCTTTTCTGGCCCGAAATAAATCTGTTCCTTTTGATTTTCCCTTTTATTAAGTGACCAAATTCAATTGTCTATGATAGCCATTAGAAATAGGATATTTCATTACTTTAGTATTTTCGTTCCCTATTGAATCTGGAATCAACAATCAGATAGTTCATTGAAAAATGTTGATAACATTTATTGAACAGACACGAAAATGCTATAAGTTAAGTATTGTGCAAATCAAGTTGGTTTACGGTAAATTTTTCTATTCAATTGATCATTAGAGTCCTTTTTCAGTGGAACTTGAGGTAAGGCGAACAAACGTCTTCCCCATATTCTGACTTGAAACACATATCTAATACATTCCAAAAAGGCTGTGAAGAAATTTCGTTATTGCGACCTGTTTGTAAAGAAATATGACCTGCATAACGTATATGTTGCGCACATTTAAAATTTGCACAATTTAACGATGTGTTCTCAAGTTGGCATGGGAAAATCTCAACTTACCCGAGAGGTTAGGGGCATTGTATCAATTTTGTGCCTTTTCAATATAACTTAACAACAATTCGCAGCTGTTTTTTCACAATTAATCAGACTGGTTTGTCCAGATTTAATCTGCCTAATATCTAATGGTTGTTCTAGACAATAGATTGAGTCAATTATTAAAAGGAGAAATCAAACGCAACAGACGTATTTCGGTGCAGAAAAAGAAGCAAACAACCTGAACATCCCATTTATTGGAGACAATATTTCGTGCGTTGTACAGAAGGAAGTTAAGGCAGCACTACAACGCACATTTATTGCAGCTAAATTACGTGTGGTATTTAGGGTAGTAAATTTGCATTAAAGAGAAAGAGACGTTAATCCCGACCTCAGCTATTATTTATCAACCTAATTGCGTAGATCGATCGACTAGACCGTAAATTACTCGAATTAAAGAACATTGCAACATAAACGCCTGATTTAAACAAAATGATGAATAAATGTGTGCAAATGTACAACATATTATTGAAAACCACACGTGCGTTCACCGAACGTGGCATTTAAGTTAATTACTCAAAGCAGAAACAGAAATAATTGAGCCAGTTATAAAGGTCTGTGGAAAGATAGGCTGTAGCCTGATTTATGTAAGCAATTAAGAATATTGTCGCATACGTCTTGAACTGGAGGTAATGAACGCTACTGATGAGTTGTTCCGTTATTTTACACAATGTCCAGATTTAAATCTACTGTTTTTATTGCCTTTCCATATATATATATATATATATATATATATATATATATATATATATATATATATATATATATATATATACACGTTAATTATTTTCTTTTGCCACTGATTTTCTGATTCGAATTAAACATGACAATTTTTACCCAACGAAAATTAAAAGAATGTATTCTTGTTGATTTGTGCCGTTTTTAAATATACTTTGCATCTCCAATGGAATTCAGTATAAGTATAAGCAGGATGACGTTTTTAACACAAATATTTTTCGAAACGAACAACTCGGCACACTTTAGACTGCTGTATAATGGCAATGGCGTTATAAACGTGACAGTTTGTTCGTTTTATGTTTGAATTATAACTTTTTATGACGACTAATCTGCGATAGGTTAGTACGTTAATATTTCAATCCTGGATGTCTAGTATGTGCATTATTTTTTTCTCTTATATCACTTCTATACATTGCATTCGCAATTACTTTTTCCAATGATCATCTGATATGCATTAAACGCCACAGATGTAATTTTAGAATGTGGAAGTCCTTAGTTTTTCTGAGTAGTGGCGCTTTTAAGTTCAATGAAACATATATTTGTATATCTCATGGATGTTAAATAATATATAAGCGAGAGCCTTCTTTTGCACAAATGATAATTGCGATTGATTTCTAACATATTTTACCCATTTTTAAGTGATAATAAAGTTTAAATCTCGATGGCAAGTTCCAATAATTTTAGTATTATTTATTTCTTATATCTTGTCACTAGATAAATTGGACAAGAGTTGTTGCGTAACCTCCATCCCTGCGAGATATCGTCCGTATACCATACCAATAAACCGGCGCAATTCTTTTCAAATAGTGGGCACTGGATAGACCTTGATAGCTTGTAAATTCGAATCTAATATTATACATCCCTCCGATGTGACTGAGTGGCTCAGGAAAAAAACTTGCCTACCTGTCGGAACTTTTCTGGATTAAATTTTAATCACCATTCGACGGCCTTGGAAAATATCTTCTGATGCGAAATACGTAATTGGTGTTCAGTAATGGCCCATATAATAACATCGTCAAGGTAAGCTTTTGTGAGGGTGAAATCGGTCTCGAGACATTTGGAACACTTTCGGTGCTATCTTCAGACAGATTTGTTCCCGAGTTAATTGAAAATAACCGTGGGGTACTTGCACCGCTCACATCCACTGGCCTTCGGACCGAACGCCAATTTGCCATAATCCATGTTTTAGGTCAAGCAAGCAAACCATTTTCTTTCCACTAGCTGTAGAAGCAGATTTCGCAGAACCGGAATTGGATACTGGTCAGGTTTAGTCGCAGAGTTTAATTAACGAAATGCAGACACCGGTCGAAGCGAACAAATCTTTGCCATAACGTAAACCGAAGGGGCTCAAAAAATAAACAAGGATGGTTCAAGAACGCGGGCCTCTATCATATCTTTTGTTGCCCGAGTCGCTGTATATCGAATTTTTATGTTATTTGTCCTTTTTGGTCTCACCTTGCATATATGTTTATTTTGACAATCCATCATCCTAACCCAGTTTCTAATAATATAAATCCGTAACAAGAGCATTTGACAAAAAACATACATACATACATACAAAAAATACATATTGTAGATGTGTTCGTGTATTAAAAATTAAACGTCCCAATCGCCCGAAGCCAACATTGACGCGTCAAATTCCTGATACTTTTTATCTCTTGTAGGTTTTAAGTTGTTTAACGGCCAAGTCATTTGTAATACAGTCATATCAGTTTCCGAATTAAATTGCATAAGTACTAGTTATCCGTTAAAGAGTTTAAAAAAATTTAACTTTAATAAAACTCCATAAGAGTAGCAATGTTTCCCATACTTATTTTTATTCAAAGGCCATCTGATTCTGAATAACGTTTAGGGGGCTCTGCTTGTCCTCTTCTCTCGATCTATAGATATGAACATTCAAAGGATTCATTTTTTAGGCATGACCCCGACTATCAATATTGTGGAGATGATGGACCTTATTTCCCCATTACACTGGTTGTTCTCTAGGAGAACTAAACTTATTTTGCTAAGCTTTAAGCGGTGTATTCGTAGCATTTGGTGTCATTATAGATTGACCTTGCTTTCAAGCAACTGGTTGCCGCCGTCCGTTCCGGACTCGCCAGTATACTCCAAACAATTCAAATAATGTATTTATTTCCTGCCGAATATTGTGATGGTACTCATGCATGGTGTAGCCGAAGCCAAGTCCGAACTATGTAGAGCCTGAGTTCTTTATTCCAGGCCTCACTGTGCGGTTAATACTGCGCCAGATCTGGTAGGATCAAGCAGCGTAAATTAAAAATGACATTGTTCCGCAATAGATGAACACATTGTGTTTATAAATCACCCATCTCATCCGGCAGATTCGCAGGTGATTTTAAAATCAAAATACAATTATAGTAACACCTCCTGAGACCTGGCTCGGGTGTCGTCCAACACTCGTCTTTTTTATTCTCCATAGGTCAGGACGACAGGCAATTCTAATTGGATTGCAAATGAACTTTAAACTAATTTCTGGACAGCCACATGCACAATAATTCCATATGATGAAAATTCTAGCGCTCGAACAGAGGCTTCAAATTGTTCTAACCACAACTGTGGATTTTTCTACATCCAGCGGTGCACTAAGAGGCTTTAATTCTGATGACGGTCGCAAAAAATTGTCGGTTCGGATGAAAACTTGGGCAAAGGTCTGTTTGCTGCCTCTAGGGCGCTGTCGCCAATGTTCACTTCATCAATCTTCGTTGAGTCGTACATGCGGATACCCTCAGAATTTAATATAATTGTCGTCCAGCCGAGACTTAATTATCCATAAATCCATAGTCAAATTTCTCCAGTTGTCCAGGGTAGACTGAAATTTTTTTAAAATTTCATCATAACCCATTTTGCTCAATACAAATGCTTTATTTTTAATCAATTATTTATATGAGTTTGCTCGTATAAAGCGCGTCCATTTAGTAAAACAAAATAGAAATATTTATTATTTAATATTTTCTTTTTCAGCTGGAAGACTGCTTCCAAAAATGTGTACCATTATCGGGATCGTTATGTATAACATATAGTGAGTTGGAGTTGGCCTGACATAAAGAAATTTTTTGTATGAAATATACTCTATTGCTGCTTGAATACGTATTCGTGTACCATCCAAACGTTCTACATTTCTTAGCCTAATATATAGTGGGTATAGGGCAGTGTACCAGATCCTACGTATGCGTCGCAAGTAAGAACCTAACGTTTGTGTGCATAACGTTATATATGTCATTCAAGCTGACTTTATTATTCTACTGGTTCAAATTTAACTAGATGCTTACTAAGACCTCAACACCCTATACACAACTGCATATATTTGACTTCTTCCCACAAAGTATATGTGAATATTTATAATGTGATAGACAAAAATTGGCGCATCTTAACTTGTAATTTATTCACGTTATAGTTGTGTTTTCTATATTCCTCTGTTCTGCCGAACACTCTGTGATATACCCTTGAGACTTAATTGCGAAAATAGGTCTGAAAATCCTAGATAATTTTTTTAAAAGTGAGAGTTTCAGAAAGGCGATAGAATTATCAACAATACAAAATGAAACAAAGAAGAAAACAAGGGCATTCAAAAACAATAGAAAATAAATAAGACAAATGTTTTTCATGGATAGTTCAATAGACGATTACACCATATATTGATAAATTTCAAAAAAGAAGCTTGACTAACTATATAGTGAATCTAAAGCTCTGTAACGATTTGTTCAAATGAATAGACAGTAAACAAGAATAACCCGCGTCAATAGCATTAATAATTAAATCAATTTGGCAATTTTAAAATGAATACCTGACCTATTATATACATATATTTGTCAGCATTAATTTAGCGTTATACTGTGTAGAATTCACCCAATAGGCCGGTTTCGTCCTTATTAGAAACTCATTACGTGCTGTCCAAAATTTGCCACGGACAATCTGTTATTATACAACAGGTACTCCGTTACAATGGGAAGTTATATTGAAATGAACATTTATATTATTAAACGATCATTGGTTGCGCGTGCGGAGATAACAATCACTTTTAATCAAGATTGTGATCATGATATAAACACCTAATCCATTATGTATTAGGTTTTGCGAACCTAGTAACAAATTAGTTCAGTTGTGACCAGAAGGATAAACCAAAGGCAGCATGAACGGAAAGTATAATCTCATGCACATTCGTTTCGTGCTTACTGGCGACTCATCAGTAGGAGCCGGTATTACGCCCTTTAACCACTATATATTGGTAGAAGAATGTGGAATAATAGGACGGTACAATCTCCTAGACGAATGTGTAAACCTGTAATAGTGAAGCTAACATAATCTGAAGTCAACGACAATACGACTTCAATGCTAACTCACACTATATATATATATACCGAGTCTGTAAAGGATACTAACACTATGGCCATTGTGTTAGTAACTGATACCCTTTTTGAAATCGATGAATACCGGATACTAACACTATGGTTTCCGAGTCGGTGCATGATACCAACCTGATGGATATAAATTTATGCTAAAGTTCACCCAAATTGAGAATTACAACAATTTCCGAACACCTGTTACTCCAGTTAAACCATACACTCTGGCCTTCATCGGTATCAGTTATCACATTTCGCGGTAAGCATGATTTCATCCTTATTAGGATAAATACTCTGTTTACTGCTGATTTTTAAGAAATGCTCTTCATTGTTTAAGTGTTAACTTGCATTAAGATAAGCGATGTCTAAGAACAAATGCATATTTTAAATTCAAAGCATATAATTAAACGATCATTGACTACCCTGGTAGTGACAACAATTATTAAAATTAAGGTTACATTTGTAGGTATAATCTAAGCATGCTATTGCCTTTACTACATTATTCGATACTTGGTTTATACTGGCAAATATATACATAATGGAACTGTCATATATAACTAACTTGAATTAATTAAATAAGCCCAACGCACTTTTGAGAACAAAACACCAAAACAGAAAAATAATTAAAAATCTGTTTGTCATTTTTCTGTCGTACTAGAAACAATAATGCAGCACGCGTAAATACAAAATTAGATTTATATAAAACACGTTACTACTCGAAATACAGAATGGAAATTTCAAACATAGACTGTCAGTATAACCAAATAAGATCAAAGGACTTGAAAAAATCAACTCAAAATATTTACTGAATAGCGCCAACCGCAAACTTGTCAAGACTGATTTGAGGACTTCCTAGTTAAAATGAAAAATATTGCTCTAGTTTTATTAGTGTAGATAAATTTTAAACACGAAAATAAATTATTAGAAGTTAGTGGAAACCGAAGACTAGTTATTTTTTAATTGACAAGTGGCTTGGGTCTAAGTCTGCTACGTTTGAAGTTGGCAATGCCAAAACGCCAAAACAGCTAAAGAAATGCTGTATTGTTCAAACAAGCTTAAAAAATCAATATCATTCGACATTTCCTTTAAATTCCGATACGTAAGTCTAGTTTGCAAGTTGATGTCAAAGCTTTTGACAGTTTGACAGAGCGAAATGTGGTAGAAAAAATATAAATAATTGTAAACTGTTTTAAAATTAAGGTTGAATAAACATTAAAAGGCAAATATTCTATTTTACTAGACGAACGTAACTAAAAAGCGACTATAATTTGGCTGGAAAAATTAATTTATTCATTGAAACGAATCCATATATAAACTAATATTTGCATTAAACTAGCCTGTATCGACATCACATGTAGATAACAAGTGTAAGACGTTCTTAGTTTATAATCTGGTTGACATTTACACATAATTCAGTTAACATTTTAAAAAAGGCTGATGACGTTTAAAGATAGAAAGGTATACGCGTTTAATATTAATTATTATATTACGATTTTTAATTAAATAATAGATATTTTTTTAATAAAAGAACTTGCTAAGTCTTCATGCAGGGTGAACCCGGTTTACTTCATGAATTGCATTTGCTACCGTGTGCAATGTTCTCTCATTCGAGTAATTAACCGTCTGTTCGATCGGCCTACGTAAGTTGATCGACAACTTTCGCATGTATATTGGTAAATAATATTAGATATCGACATTAACGGCTGTTTCTCTTTGATTGCTGGTAAAGGCAAGTGTGTTACCCTAAATAACACTCGTAGTTTGGCTGCATTAAATGTGCGTGTCAATGCTGCTTCAACTTTCTTTTTTGCCATTCGGGAAACTGCATCCCCCTTAAATGGGATGTTTAGGTAGACGGTTTTCTTCTCTGGCCCATAGTACGTCTGTTTCTGGTTAACTCCCCTTTTAATAATTGATTCAATTAATTGTCTGGGATAGCCATTAGACATTAAATCGTTAATTGCTTTATTACATTCATTTTCTTTAGAATCTTGACTAACCAACCTGTCAATTCTTGAAAAACAACCACGAACTGTTGATAATTTATATTGAAATGGCACAAAACTGCTGTAATGCAAATACTGTACAGACCATGTTGGTTTATGGTAAATTGTTCTGTTTAATTTACCATTAGTTTCTTTCTTTAATAGTACATCTAGGAAAGGCAGACAGTCATCTTTCTCGTGCTCTGACGTGAAACCGATATTCTTATGTGCTTTGTTGAAACTTTGAAGCAATGTTCGTGATTGCGACCTGTTCTTTAAGTACAAGAAATATATCATCCACGTACCGTATATATTGAGCACATTTACTTATGTCACTCTTTAATGATGTATTTTCTAGGTGCCCTAGAAAAATCTCAGCCAACACTGGAGATAAGGGGCTTCCCATTGCGACACCATCAGTCTGTTTGTAGATGTTTCCATTAAAACGAAATCGTACGTCTTTCGTGCATAATAAGATAAGCTTGCGTAGAGTTTGACCTGGCACCGGCGATGGTAATATATCGTGTTCTACCGCTTTGACTATAATGTCAATGGTTTCATCAATTGGAACATTTGTAAACAGCGACGTAACATCAAAAGATACCATAATCTTGTTTTAACATTTATATCTTGAATTTTGTTTACAAACTCAAACGAATCGGCAACCGAATGATTACCGAGTAGTTTACGTAATGGTTCAAGTAAACGAACTAGCCATTTAGCTAGTGCATGAAACGGAGAATTTACCATTGATAAAATTGGCCTCATAGGACAACCTCTTTTGTGTGTTTTTGGTAATCCGTACATTATTGGTGTAGATGATCCAACTGGCTTGAGCTTCTGTGCAGTGGCCTCATCAATAAAACCGGCATCTGTCAAAATCTTAATTTCATTAATTACTTTGCGCTCCACCTTGTCTATTTCATCTGATTTATCGTCTAGACGTGTGAATTTTGTATTGTCCTTTAACACGTTTTCCATCTTTTGTACGTATTCAGATTTATCCATTATAACTGCGCTCTTTCCTTTATCAGCGCGTAGTATTTTGATGTCTGCGTTTCTGCTGATATTTCTAAGTGCATTTAGATGCTGCTTTGTCAACGCATGCTGCTCTGCACATTTAGACGATTTCAAGTGTGAAGCATGATCAACTAGTGTAGCCTTGAACCAATTTTTATAGTTAATACTGGTAGGCTCCAAGTCAGCTGTTTGTTCAAATAACAATTCAAATGCTGCCTCAAAATCAACATCACATTTATTAGAAGGATGTATTCCATAATTTCGGCCCATCGATAGAGCCTCCATTGTTAGCTGATCGATTGGCACTTTTGATAAGTTAAGCACACGCTTATCAAGATCGGTCGGTATTAAATCACACAAAACTCCAGGTTTTACATCTTTTTCCAATTTGTTCAAAAACATCAAAAATTTCATTCTTGCAAAAAGACTTAGTTCATCTAATACACAAGATACACACCCAATTCTTGCCTGTAGCACTGCTTCATCTTCCTTCAACTGCTCAATTTTAGAATACGCCAACCTTGTAAGATTTCTTCGGTTGACTCGTAGTTTTGACTTGTGTTAACTCCGTACCAAATCACCTGGGAACCTTAATTGTTTAATACACTGATAATAATGATTTAACCACAATTGCGTTCTTTGCGCTCTACACTTTAACGTCACTAATTCATCTAGTTTTCTGAAAGATACTTTTGAAATGCGAGCTTTAATAAAATTCATTGTACCCTTCTTATGTGCAAAAACAAGAAGAAATTTTATCAGATATAAGAAAATTTTCTTTCTCATGGTCTTCTCAAATATCTACTCATGAACATATCTTTATATATAAATTGGAAGGCAAAACAAGATAGAAATACGTGAACAAAGCGAGTGTGAAAAATAGAAACCAATCAAATTGCGTGCGTCACATCCAGTTCAAGCTCAATGCTTGTACGTGCTTCTTCTGCTTACATAAATCCAGCTGCAATTTGTTTATCCATAAGGCTTCGTATGTGGCTAGCTCCCTTTTGTTTTTGCATTTAGTAATTACTTTGAATGCTACGTCTAGAGAACATACGTGCGTTGTTTCGATGATGTGTTGCGCAATAGCAGACGTGTATTCACCATTTGATTTAAAACAGGCGTTCAAGTTGCATTGTTCTCTCATTCGAGTAATTAACCGTCTGGTCGAAAAGGCCTACGTAAGTTGATCGACAACTTGCGCATGTATATTGGTAAATAATATTAGATATCGACATTAACGGCTGTTTCTCTTTGATTGCTGGTAGGCCGATCGACCAGACGATTAATTACTCGAATGAGAGAACATTGCAATTTGAACGCCTGTTTTAAATCAAATGGTGAATACACGTCTGCTATTGCGCAACACATCAACGAAACAACGCACGTATGTTCTCCAGACGTAGCATTCAAAGTAATTACTAAATGCAGAAACAAAAAGGAGCTAGCCACATACGAAGCCTTATGGATAAACAAATTGCAGCCGGATTTATGCAAGCAGAAGAAGCACGTACAAGCATTGAGCTTGAACTGGATGTGACGCACACAATTTGATTGGTTTCTATTTTTCACACTCTCTTTGTTCACATATTTCTATCTTGTTTTGCTTTCCAATTTATATATAAAGATATGTTCATGAGTAAATATTTGGGAAGACCATGAGAAAGAAAATTTTCTTATATCTGATAAAATTTCTCATTGTTTTTGCACATAAGAAGGGTACAATGAATTTTATTAAAGCTCGTATTTCAAAAGAATCTTTCGGAAAACTAGATGAACTAGTGACGTTAAAGTGTAGAGCGCAAAGAACGCAATTGTGGTTAAAACATTATTATCAGTGTATTAAACAATTACGGTTCCCAGGTGATTTGGTACGCAGTTTACGACAAGTCAAAACTACGAGTCAACCGAAGAAATCTTACAAGGTTGGCGTATTCTAAAATTGAGCAGTTGAAGGAAGATGAAGCAGTGCTACAGGCAAGAATTGGGTGTGTATCTTGTGTATTAGATGAACTAAGTCTTTTTGCAAGAATGAAATTTTTGATGTTTTTGCCGACAGTTATGAAGAAAGATAAAGCAAGAATTTTGAACAAATTGGAAAAAGATGTAAAACCTGGAGTTTTGTGTGATTTAATACCGACCGATCTTGATAAGCGTGTGCTTAACTTATCAAAAGTGCCAATCGATCAGCTAACAATGGAGGCACTATCGATGGGCCGAAATTATGGAATACATCCTTCTAATAAATGTGATGTTGATTTTGAGGCAGCATTTGAATTGTTATTTGAACAAACAGCTGACTTGGAGCCTACCAGTATTGATTATAAAAATTGGTTCAAGGCTACACTAGCTGATCAGGCTTCACACTTGAAATCGTCTAAATGTGCAGAGCAGCATGCGTTGACAAAGCAGCATCTAAATGCACTTAGAAATATCAGCAGAAACACAGACATCAAAATACTACGCGCTGATAAAGGAAAGAGCGCAGTTATAATGGACAAATCTGAATACGTACAAAAGATGGAAAACGTGTTAAATGACAATACAAAATTCACACGTCTAGACGATAAATCAGATGAAATAGACAAGGTGGAGCGCAAAGTAATTAATGAAATTAAGATTTTGACAGATGCCGGTTTTATTGATGAGGCCACTGCACAGAAGCTCAAGCCAGTTGGATCATCTACACCAATAATGTACGGATTACCAAAAACACACAAAAGAGGTTGTCCTATGAGGCCAATTTTATCAATGGTAAATTCTCCGTTTCATGCACTAGCTAAATGGCTAGTTCGTTTACTTGAACCATTACGTAAACTACTCGGTAATCATTCGGTTGCCGATTCGTTTGAGTTTGTAAACAAAATTCAAGATATAAATGTTAAAAACAAGATTATGGTATCTTTTGATGTTACGTCTCTGTTTACAAATGTTCCAATTGATGAAACCATTGACATTATAGTCAAAGCGGTAGAACACGATATATTACCATCGCCGGTGCCAGGTCAAACTCTACGCAAGCTTATCCTATTATGCACGAAAGGCGTA
>JAQBSW010007105.1:0-43415 GCA_029291075.1 Eudiplozoon nipponicum
AGGAGACTGTAACATCCTATTTTGCCACACTCCTCATCTAAATAAATAGTGGGTAAAGGGTGTAATATCGGCTCCAACTGATAAGTCGGCAGTAAGCACGAAAGGGTTGATGTTTATCCAAAACCTGCAAACGAGATTTACAACATAATTTTTGTGAGCGCACACCAGTCAAAGATAACGTGAATAATTCGGAAGGCGCATCAAAAGGATTGTCGTCAGGATAGGAGTTAACAGGAAATTCCCTTAGTGCAAAGAATGAAATTATTTAAGTTATTTCCAGTTTAAGCTCTACCAGTTTTGAGGATAATTTTACTAAATTTGTAGGAGGACCAGGATTAACAGACTCTAAAGACAATCAACATACACCAGTGGGTCCAATTTACCGAACATAGATATCTAATTTTACTCATGCAAGATTTAAAACTGCATAAAAGCCACATTTTAGATGTAGCACTTATGAATAGCTGGCTCCAACAGACATTAGCCCATAAAGACTAACAAACAAAGGATCTGCCCGGTTATTCTCTACTTTTCTGAATGCATTTGCCAATTTAAGAGCAATAAGGTAATAAGTGGATGCTTCGGAATAAAATCAAAAGCTAATATTTCCGTCCAATGCAGTATTGTTATTCATCTTCTATCAGCTCAGTATCCACACAAAACACCTTGATAAGCTCGGGAGCTAAAAGCGAAAGTTGAACGCCGACGGTGTCTAACAAAGCAGAAATAACGATGGCTCTTTAAAGAGCAGCCGGGTAGGACTTCGGGACTCGAAAATGACGCGTTGTATTAGTTCCTGCCGGCAATTAGCTGGCAGTTGTTTGAATCTGGCAGCGAAAGTACATCGACCGAAACATATTTCGGGACATGCAACGGCAGTCGGCCATCTGCAACATTCTAGCAGTATAGAAAATAAACACTATATGCTTAATTAAAATACTGGAGTTCGTGTTTCAAAAATTGAAGGAAATTCCCAGAATGACCTGCGTAAGTAGGCGAAGATAGTTGATGAAAATCTGAGACGCTTGGAGATCTTAACAGAAAAAGATCCGGAAAGGTCTTCCTCTTATTTAATTCGGATCACAAAAATAATATAAATTAAATTTGTTTCAATATCCGTACTGTCAAATACAAACAAACGGTGTTATTGCGCGAAAGCTACAATAATAATTAATGAAATGGGATATAGATTTGTTGGATGGCTCAGTGGTTAGAGCACCAGATTCCGAAGCAGACGTGCCCAGGTTCGAGTCCTGTCCGCGGCAAATTCTGGCCAGTACTTGATGAGTTCCCAATAAGGACGAAACCGGTCTACTGGATGAATTGCCTTTTCTACACTATACAATTCTTAGTTTATACTGACATATGTAAGTAATTAATGGGTCAGGTGTTTATATCAAGACCGCAACCTTGATTATAATAATTGTTATCACCACCCGCGCAACCAATGTTCGTTTAATTATATAAATGTTCATTTCAATACCACTTCCCCATGTAATGTGGTGTCTGTTCAGTAATGACAGATTGGGCATGGTTAGTTGGAACTTTGGGTCTAAATGGATGCCATATGAGCTCCACCTAAAGGAAAAATTGACTAACCAAGTTACATTAGTTAGTATATAACTGAAAATTGTGTGTAGTGTAGTGTGCGGCAGGATAGCTCAGTGGTTAGAGCACCAGATTCCGAAGCAGACGTGCCCAGGTTCGTATCCTGTCCGCGGCAAATTCTGGCCAGTACTTGATGAGTTCCCAATAAGGACGAAACCGGTCTACTGGATGAATTGCCTTTTCTACACTATACAATTCTTAGTTTATACTGACATATGTAAGTAATTAATGGGTCAGGTGTTTATATCAAGACCGCAACCTTGATTATAATAATTGTTATCACCACCCGCGCAACCAATGTTCGTTTAATTATATAAATGTTCATTTCAATACCACTTCCCCATGTAATGTGGTGTCTGTTCAGTAATGACAGATTGGGCATGGTTAGTTGGAACTTTGGGTCTAAATGGATGCCATATGAGCTCCACCTAAAGGAAAAATTGACTAACCAAGTTACATTAGTTAGTATATAACTGAAAATTGTGTGTAGTGTAGTGTGCGGCAGGATAGCTCAGTGGTTAGAGCACCAGATTCCGAAGCAGACGTGCCCAGGTTCGTATCCTGTCCGCGGCAAATTCTGGCCAGTACTTGATGAGTTCCCAATAAGGACGAAACCGGTCTACTGGATGAATTGCCTTTTCTACACTATACAATTCTTAGTTTATACTGACATATGTAAGTAATTAATGGGTCAGGTGTTTATATCAAGACCGCAACCTTGATTATAATAAGTATAGATGTTTATTGGGTTTTTCCTAAACTATTTGTGCAGAACGGTTGCTACATTGTTTTGGCATTGATACCTACATTATTTGCTTCAAACTTGTTCAAACATGGACAAAAATATTCAATGAAAGCAACTTCAAAGTGTATAATAAATTTCATTTTGTATAGCATAGGTGTTTCCCAGAGTCCGATCTTTCCCACTCTGCGACTTAAGTTTTCAGAGCCTGCAAATATATTAATTTAATCAAGGTTGCTATCTTGGTAGAAACATCTAACCCGTTATGTACATATATTTTGCAGAATAAACAAAGGTTTATACAGTGCAGAAAAAGTTCAATTCAATACCACTTCTCCATGAAATTTGGTGAATGTCCTATAATGAAAGATTGGGAATGGTTCAGTGGAACTTTAGGTCTAAATGATGCCATATAGACTCCACCTAAAGGAAAGGCTAACCAAAGTAAATTAGTTAGTATTTAACTGAAAACTGGCATTCGTTTGGGAAATTTGCTGAAAAGTGCAGACAATTTCGGAATGCATAGGAAATATATATTGGTTACAGAAGAAAATCTTCGAACATGAAGTTTAAAGGACCGCGGCCTGTTTTGATGTCATTTTATAATGTAAATATTGGCATTTAATTTAGTTCAGCTAAGGTATTGCCACGACTGATACTTATAAAGAGGAAATCCTTCTGTTGTTGGATGAGGGAAACAGGGATTGATATCGAGTTACGTTTGGTTCTAGAACTAAATTCTAGCTCACGCCTATCTATGAAATAATTTATTAACAGACTCAATGGCAATAGTCTGCTGAAAAACTTAAGAGTCTATAGCAAGTATATAATAAAAAAATCATGGCTTTATGATCTGAAACGTTTGCCTTATATCAAAACTGAAAGTAAAATATTTATTTCAAAATATTGCGTTTGGCAATTACCCGTGGTATAGTTTTTGAATAAACCGTTGTTTTGTTAACAAATCCGCAGAAAGTAATATTTCAAAACTAGCCCAAACTATACGGCCAGAAGTTAAAAGTTGATTTGAATAAAGTAGGTTAGAAAATTATTTGCACATTCTGAAGCCGAGTTCATTTAGAAAATTACGCGAGCTAAACAGTTACTTATAGAGAAGCTTCCGAAAAGCAGAATTGAATACAAACTTTGCTGAATACTCCTAGGCGTAGAGGTGGCTACAAAGAAAATATAGAATGACGATAAAAGTGCCCGAAAAATCTGACTTAGTAACGAATTGGCGATATATATATATATATATATATATATATATATATATATATATATATATACTGAATAGTTTTATTGATAATGACAATAAATTTATTTCAATTTCATTTCAATACCACTTTCCCATGTAGTGTGGTGCCTGTTCAGTAATGACAGATTGGGGATGGTTAGTTGGAACTTTAGAGATAAATGGATGCCATAAAAGCTCTACCTATAAGAAAGTCTAACCAAGGCATATTAGTTTGTATATAACTATAAATTTTTGTGCAGTGTTCGGCAGAGTGGCTCAGTGGTTAGAGAATAGGATACAGAAGCAGACATGCGCAGGTTGGAGCCATGGCCGCGGCAAATTCTGGACAGTACGTGATGAGTTTCAAAGAATTACGAAACCGGCATACCGGATGAATTGCCTTTTCCACACAATTCAATATGTAGTTTATTCTGACAAATGTATGTACATAATGGGTAAGTTTCTTATATCAATGTCGCAACTTTGATTAAAATTAATTTTTATCACTACCCGTGCAACCAATATTCGTTTTATTATATAAATTTTATTTCTCCCCGGAGTGGTCGTCAGTTATTATGCTCAAACGCAATGTCGTGAATCGTTAAGCTACACGGCTGAGTTAAAAAGTTAGAACTGAATCGTCGAAATATTCAGTGAAAAATACCATAAATGGAGTAAGTAACCAAAGAACAGGTTGTTGTTTTAAAATCCTGGCAGCTTGGCATATGCCCATTGTTACATTTAGTTACAGTGGTAGTTAATACAGGTCTTGCCAAACGATTGTCACTAAGTAGATGAACGCCAATAAATAGATTAACAGTGAATATCAGATCTGGCAGCTGATCTGTTGAGGCCGCAACTATTTTGATTGATAGAATAAAGAAATCTGACAAGATGCACGATCCGCTTAATAATTTAAGTAGTCATAATTGCTCAAATTGGTCATTCATGGAAACAATAAAATTAAGTGTGAGACAGACAACTGAAAGCATGGAGGGCGGGAGGTAAACTGCGTGCTTTTAACAATTTTTCGAACAATGCTTTACAGGCAGCAAAAGATTGGTCTCTAGTAAAGTCAGATTGAATGCCTTTCTAATGGCCCGGTGTCACCAGATAAAGATTTAGTGATTTATTTGCATTGAATTAGATTGCTTTTTTATCTGTTTAGAAACGATTCATGCCCTATTCTATGAGACATAACAAAAAAGGGACCTTTAAACTGTTCACTAGTACATGTGATAAATAAAGGGAATACCATAGCAGAAGTGGTTCTCTTGCAGTCCTGCCATGATTCTGTGTGGATCCTATTGTCTTATTAGGGATGGAATCAGTTCTCAAAGCCTTGTCAAGTGATTTTCGTGCAGATGTGCGTCAAATAGTAGATTTACAAGATAAGCAATATGTTCCACTTCTATGTTAAGAGTCACAACTATTCTTGCTGGCGTAATGTGTGCGACAACACCAGTGGGCTGAGTTTATGGATAATTTTATTAAATTAGGCATTTACGACTGTCCAGACGTACATAGTTTGCGAAGTAGCACTAGTTAGTGTAAATCGAACGACTGACGGCAAGCTGTGCCAGAGTACCAAGGTGAGTAAAATAGCGTGTGTATAGAGCGAGCGTTGACAAAGGGTGAGACCGTGAACATTCATGGTGAGGGCATACACAGATAAAGCATCGCACTAACATAAAATCGATGTATTTCAAGCAGTAGGTGTTTGTTTAATATTCAATTAAGTGAACGTTAATTTATGTTGGTCTATTTTCATTCAGTGATTTTACGCGTTGAATTTGAATTGGATTGCTAAATTTTATAGATGTCTTGACGCTTTTTATTTTAAATGTCCAGAGTTTGCACTTGCATCATTCCTATATTAAATAAAACTACCTATACTGTGTCTTAATGCACGTTACATCAGGCCAAAATTGTTGGCCCACCATGCAATCAAATATAAACTGAGACCGCACAAAATAGCTATTTACGAAATGTAGTTCCGTCCTAACACGCTTGATAGGAAATTAGATATTTCAAAATGCATATTAGCCCGAATTGATAAAATTTCGAATAAATGAGGTGGCACTGTTATTCATATACATAATTCATAAATTTTGCTCTATACATACCTTTAGTCGCAAGTCAAAGTCTATGGATTGACAAGTCTCTCTGAGTGAGTTTGTTAGGATGCATGTAACTTACGCCACAAGAAAATCTTAAACTGATAGAAAATGTTCCACCATTTTTTGTGAACTGTTTAGCCGCATTTATTTTCACATATATAACTTTTTTAAGGGAAAGAAATGACTCTGTTTACCTACTGCGCGAAATAACCTAGTGACAGTATTCTATAAACGTTAGCTCAATCTGACCTCGTACAAATAGTATTTTAACCAAACAGAAAGAAAATCTTTCTAGAGCTTGTGTGTACTATGTTGAAACCCTCTACAGCTGCATGCTACAATATGAAAACGAAAAGCTTTTTATCACAACTATGTATTCACGAACAATAATCGTGCCCTTAATACAGCTTAGACTTTCACTTTAAAAAAGCAGCAACATTTTTATTAATAACGAGATCACGATATTAGCAATTTATATTCAGCACATAATATTTTTTTATGAATAATCGGATGGAGTATGCACCTGGATCATACCCTATTTCGCAATCGACTACAAATATGATAATATACGTCTAATTCAACAAACAAATGAAGTACCAGTGGCGCTTGGCTTCATAATTCCCGCATAAATTAAGATGGTTTATTTCTGATAGATCGAATTAATTAAACAAATATTGTGAAATTATTACTACATGAATAAAGTTTGGAGTTAGATATATAAGCTTGCTCTCATAAACAAAGCGCACCAGACAAAATAAAATTATCAAAACTGAAACCGAGTACGAATAAAGAGCAAAGAAAAACAACACAAATCTGAACAAAATATGATCCAAAAATTAATTAATTTACATATATTAATGCAATATTTGTTTAAACAACCAAAAAAGTATAAAAGATGTTCATTTACGTTTATGTTTGAAGTTATAGAAACCCACATGTCCATACTCCCGTTTTGGAAGGCTAATTTACAAAATCATGAATTTCTTCCGCATATTCAGATTCATCCCTGCCGTTAATGTTGCCGCAATATGCTTCTACATTTTCCGGTGCGTTTTTATTCCTGACAGCTTAATTCACATTCGCATTTACGATGCTATAACTCACGTTTGAAATAGGATATAGGATGTTCAGCTCTTCACGGGTCAATTTCGATATCACTGCCCATGTTGGTAAATTGTGGAGTGCGACAGTCAGGCGATATGAAGTCCTCTTTTCAGTTATTCTAGTGACTAATTTCTTTGTCATTCCTAATAAAAATTAAATAATGCAACTCTTCGTCACTTATCAGACATGCAACGCCAATTTGTATAGTAGACCGGCTTCATCCATATTGGGAACTCTTCCAGTGCTTTTCAGAAATTGCCGTAGACAGACCTCGAGCCAAAGCACGTCCGCTTTGCAATCTGTGACTCTAACCAGTGAGCCAGCCAGCCGCACGTTACAAATTATGTTTAATTATATGCTAACTTATGTTTTTGGTTATCTTTTCCTTCAGTTGGCGTCTATATGGAAACTTTTTCGACCTAAAGTTTCTAATAGCCACTCCTAAACTGTCATTTTAGGACAGCCCACACTCTTCGTGGGAAAGTAGTAAAGAACTGAAAATTTATAGAATTAAACGATCATTCATTGCGCGGGTAGTGATAACAATTGTTTAACCTAAATTTGCAAGATTATCATGAATACTAATCCCAGTATATATACGTTCGTCAGTACTGCCTATGTATCATATAGCACAGAAAAGGCAATCTATTCACTAGACCGTTTTCATCTTCATCGGGAATTCTTCTGGAACTGTCCAGAAATTGCGACGGCCAGGGACCATAAACTTGGTACGTCTACTTCGGAGCCTAATTTACCACTTCTATTTGAGCTTAGGGTTGACGTATAAATTTTCTGTCCAAGTTATATTCGTTGGCAAAAATGTGTTGATCATCTATTTTGGTATCATTAATCAGTTTACAATACACCACAAGTATACAAAGCAAGCCAATAAGAATTTAGAACGAACAATTTTAATAAGTTGAAGCATAAACACGTTTTAGTTTCTTCGCTCAAATTCTATGACCACACATGTTTGTGTTTAAGGAATAATCTTTTGTTCAATATTAATTGGGATGGCGCGTCGCGAATGAAATTAAAAACCTGGACATCTGAACTTCCCCTAGAAACTTATTCACGTTCTCCAGTCTCACCTTATTTAAAATAGACATCCATATCAAAACAAGGATCACTTACACCATCGAGTTTTTAGTTTTCATAACGGAAGAATAATGCTACGCAATCAACATAGAATACGACTACATACACGAAAATCCAAAACCGAATGAAACAACTTTATTCCAATGCTTCCCAATTTTTGGATTTCATTAAAAGACATTACCTCCAACAGAACAACCGTATCGATAAGTCTAATCAATTAATTTATATACAGAAATGTTATTAGCTAGTGAGCCGAATTTGTTTTCACAAGTAAAAACGGCACCACAGAGCAAAATTACGAAAACTGAAAACGAGCACGAACTAAATATAAGAGTTTAAAATGGAATAAACACAAAGAATGTCAATGAAATTATTACAATATTATAAAATTACTTTTTTACACATAATATTTGTAAAAACATCCCACAAAAATTCAGAACTTAAGATTTGCTAAATTAGTTTGATTTAGGAAATTATTACCTTTTAAGAAGGCAAATTTATATAGTCGTAAACCTGCTTAAAAACTAATGGATCCTTCGTGATACTATTTTAGTCGATTTGCGCCAATGCACTTTTCAGTGCGCCTTGTTCTCTCTCCATTGCGTTTGTGATTTAGCAATATGCGAATCAGGCACGAAATTCAGTGTTCGATCCTTCATTGGTTTAATTTCTTCAAATCATGTTTGCGAACTTGAATTCAAACACCAATCCCAAAGTATATATAACCAGTTGTCGAACAACTAAATGAGAACGCCGCCAGTCGCAAAGGAACTGACGCGTTTCGACTTTCCATGATCATCTTCAGAGTACGACGGCAAACCAACTATCGAGAATCAAACAGCGTTGAATATATATAGAAAGCAAAAATTAGATATGCGGTTCCTCACCCCTAGCAGTCTCGCATACATTGAACTTGATTGTGCCGTCGCATGCAACAACTTCTTATGCAATCACGAACATAAACCGTTTGTAGCTTCGCCATGATCCATATAGTGATAATATTTATCAATGATTGATTGCGTGGTGGAACACTCCTTTAATCAAATTGCGAGCCTGAAGTAAACAATTGATTCGTTTTATTAATTCGAGATCGTCGAACAACATAACCAATTGTTGTTGCACCGACGCGTTTCGAACTTCACGATCATCATCAGATTAGACGGCAAACCGACTATCGAGGATCAAAACCGCATTGCCGTCGTACTCTGATGATCATCATGGAAGGTCGAACGCGTCAGCGCGTTGCGCCCGGAGTTAGATTTGTTTTGTTGTTCGACGACTGGTTAAATACACTGTTTACTTCCAAGTCGCAAACTTGATTTAAAGAAATGTTATCATCACCCGCGCAATCAATTATTATTTAATTGATTTGATTAATTTGTAATTTTGTCTTTCCCGGTAAATTAATAAATTAAAAGATCCAGAGATATCAGCCCCCATTTTCGTTTGTTCCAATGTCTATTTACTTTAAATGAAGGTTGCAAAATTGATATAAAAACCTGGTTCATTGTGTACATAATTTGTCAGTATAAACTAGGTATTGTATCACCACCATAACTTATCACACTATGATCATGTACGCGCCTGCTAAGATTAGAAAATTGAATACGCAAATACATCCAGAAAGATATATTGTTTTGCTGTATTTCTGACGAATTCCCCGAAATAACCACATAAACTTATTTCACAAATTGCTGGTTGCCTTCTCGATCTCACGCCTCATTGAAGTGATGGTTTCAGTATTCCGCGATTACATGAATATAACTTTCCATGACATAACCTGGAACCTTAATTATCGCGAATAATGCCTTGGCTCTTAAAAGTGATCTGCACAGCAGCAAGCATTTTTTTCGGATCTGCATCGGCTGCTCTTGCTCCTAAATTTTTTATATGAAAATTGTCCAACTGGAATGACGAACAATGTGATCATTGATTACTTAAGACATGCACGTAGACTCAGTTCTGGAGCAGTCACCAATTCTTATAGAGGCTTGTATCCGATAAACTATCGTGAACCTATCAGATACCCGGACCGTAAGAAGCACTCGTTAAGTCTTTAGTATTTAGAATGATCCATAAAGAATGAAAATCCTATCTGGTCATCTGAAACACTTCTATTAACTTATTCACTTTACCCAGCCTCTTCCGATTTGAGAGTGGAATCCATTTCCAGACACGTAACCATTTAGCCTAATTTTATAATTTTCTAATCTGAAAGGCGCCGCAATCTAGCGCTGATCTACAATCGATCTAGGAAGCGACTGTATATCTGCAAATGCAAATTTGAATGATAACCTTATGTTATTTGGTTTCACGGTTCCCACATGCGATCCTATGAAATAATCTTTGTTAAACGGAATAGACGCTTACAAAATGAAGTTGTCAAGCATGACTTGAATTCTGCATCATATATGCTAGCATACTACAGTTTCTATCATTGAATGCCCTCCGGTTTGGGGGATTGTGCTACTTCTAAATTTATTCAATTTAGATCAGGACAAGCTTATAAATGACTCCGATAAAGAAGATTCGCGGATCAGGAACAAGGTCTGTGTATTAGATCACTGCTTTTAGTAAGGCAGCTTGCTGAAAAACGTTTCACCAAATCAAAAATTTATAAAATATTATATTAATAGCCAAAATGACTTAAAAGAAGAGCCTTCGTCTGAGATAAAATTTTAAATTTTTATGTAGTGAATATGGAAAATATGTAATCCATCTTATGAATTTTCAGTATGGCAATTGTCTTTGTGGTTAAGGCACGATAACTATGCTTTAGTTTTGGAGAAAATTTTTAGATTACTGTTTTATTCTTTTGTCAATTACAATAGATTATATTCGAATATTAACTATCTTTATGGATAAATAATCACTGTTCACTGTTTCACTCACTCAAATGTGACCCTGCTTTTTGCGCCTTGATCATTTTAACTGTCAGCTAGACGGCCTTTTTGTCAAAAATATTTTTATGAGGTGTTAATTAGTTTAAATATTGGTTCATAGACTAATTCCTACATTTAATTGTAAATGCTTACCCTATCTTTGTGCAACAGGAAAGTCAGTGTACACGCATGGTTCAAAATGGCTCCTTCCAGAACTTATATTGATATTTAGAAAATAATTGATGAGCTCAAGGTATTTACAAGCAAAATAAATGAAAAAATAAATAAATAATAGCAAAATTGGAATAACCTCAAAACGGCACGTAGACCTTATGTTCCATAAAGGTGGGCCAGAATCCTACATAAATAAGAAGATGGACAAAGTAATGTGTTATGTAAAGCCATGGATAGAATTTTCAGATTTGACAATAGGTGAATGTTCTCCGAAATCAGCATACACATCCGTGGCAGAAATTTTTTAGAATTTGACAAATCAAGTAGCGGGCACAGTTGATTAAGAAGAACGACCATTTTTGTTTAATTTGAATAAAAAATGAAATTATACTGATGATTACAGGAAATTAGATGGTAAAGTATTATGTAATGGGAATAAAATCAGATCAACCAATTCATGTTGTTATGAAGCTAGCAACAATAGACATGTTCACTCTCTTTATGCTTATGTTTGAACTATCAAATAAAAAACCTATCGGTTGTACAGTTTTTTAATAGAATAGAATAGAGCAGAATATCTTCATTTGGATTCAAACCACACATGTTCCATCAAATAGATAATAATATTGGAAAATGTACAATATAAAAAAGATATCACATCACATAAATATATGCAATTAGTCTCATATAGATAAGTAGTTATTTCTAGTTATAATGTACAATATATCAACATCTGAAAATTCGGCTGTAATAATTTTATGATATAGGAAAAAGAACAGTCTTATTAATTAATCGCATTTGTACAATAATCGATTATATAAATAGTTAAAAAAATAATTGATTTGGGCGGGTGGTGGTAACAATTCTTTAAATCAAGTTTGCGAGCTTGAAGTAAACACCAATCCCATTGTATTTAACCAGTGGTCGAACAACATAACAAAACTACCGCCAGCCGCAACGCACTGACGCGTTTCGACCTTCAATGATCATCATCACAGTACGACGGCAAACTGACTATCGAGGATCAAACCGCATTGAATATATATGGAAATCAAATTTAGATATGCGGCTTTCACCTCTAGCAGTCTTGCATACATTGCACTTGACTGGAAATGTCGGCTGCACAATTTCTATGCAGTCACGAACATTAACTGTTTGCAGCTTTCGCCACAAATAAACATATAAGCAATACAATAAAACAATAATTGATTGCGCGGTTTATAGTTCGATCATCAAAATAGGAAAAATTAAAGTATAATTCAAATGTATCATTATGCAAAAAAATGATAATCATGACTAGCAATTGATTATATGTATTGTTGACTAACATGATGATATACTGCATAAAAATTCTATTTTAATTATACAGAACGTGAAAATAAAAATCTAAAGAAGGTATGCTGCTAATCAAAATTATTTTTGTCCTTTTTTCAACCACGAGAAAGTATTATCATAATCGAAATTAAAACGATCAGCAGGATTGTAGATTTTTTTCTAGTGCAGTAAATGAAAATTTAAAAGACATCTTAGATGGAGGCGCTTCTCTAAGCCCCTTTTACAATTGATTGTTAATTTTGTAATTTTTCGAAAAAGAGAAGAACTTCCCCGCACATTTCCCACCGAAGGAGGAGAGATCGCCAATTTTCAAGATCTAGTTCCAACTTCATGAATCTTTCTTATTGGATTCATATAGGCACCAGTTCACTGGTTCAAATGAAAAACATTTATGCAATAGCACATCCTCCGAAACCATAAAGATTGCAATGATACAAACAGTAATATACTGGCGTATATAGTACAGGAGACAGGGCTAATTTGTTTCACAAATTTTCTTTGCACAGCCTCTATCTTGTTGGATAATGCCAAATAAGTTTGATATTATAATATTGGTGGAAACATGGAATCAAAATGATAAAGCAGAAAATTAATGCTCAGTTCCAGGCTACTCTAAGTTTTTTAAAGACAGAGCCACGAACAAGCGTGATTGTGGGTTAATCATTTCTTGTAGATAAATCTTACACGCCAAACCGGTTATTGGTAGTTAAAATAATAGCCTCATTGCCTTTATTCATGTATAGATTTATTAGTCTATACTAACTGCGGTCCATAATCCATCGTGCGTTTACTTATTCGATGAAAATCACTTAAATAATGCCGTTTAGCTGATTTTAGACTGGTAATGGTACATTATGGTCTTCGCTGATAGTAGACATCTTAACTGTGAAATTACCAATTTATTCTTTATCCATGATCTAACCCAAGTCATAAAAGGGTTCGGAAAGCAATATCAGGCGTATTTAGGAGCAGCATTTGTCTATTGCTACTTTCATGAATTTGCTCATCACCTTAATTAAATTGATCAATGAAAAATTATTCATAGATGGAAACAATCGACAGGTAAAACTCAAGAAATCATGACTACATATGCACGTAATGGGCTCCGTAATTAAATGGAATATTTTTGGAAGGATAAATTGAGTTTTTGATTACGACTGCTATATATGGCCAATATATTTTTTATATTCTTCTTTATCTGCATTACTAAGTAATGTAGTAATAAGTAAGTTAGTCGATATGATACCAAAAATGCCGGATATATGAATAACTAAATTAAAAATCCGAATAGGACACTTTTAAAAGCGGCTTAATTGGCATTATTAAAATATTAAAATTTGACAAGTAGATAAAAAATTAAATGCAGTGTTAAATATTGTTTGGTGCGGAAAACTAATATATATGCAAGTATGTATTAGGTGTTGCGAACCTAATAACAAATTAGATAATCAGGTACGAAGGCAGAGATAAAGTGTAGTTATCATCCAATTAAACAGATAATGAATTTATATTTGACTGAGAAGTGCGGTTTGGTAATCTAAAATGAAATCTCCATAATAGAAGGTATATGACTGCATTAGCCAAACGTATATTTTGTCAGGAAAAGCCAGTTGTCCTCGACTTCTTTATGCTAATAAAATTCATAATCACTGTAAACGCCAAAATAGCAGCAGAATCCTTTAGGACTATCAAAGTTAATTGAACCATTAATGCTATATCATATTGATTTCTTTCTCCCATTAATCTTTGATACAAGTAAAAGTTCATTTGCAAAAAGACGCTGGAAAATTATGAAATTCCCGTATATTTGTAAATGCATCATAACTCTTGCTGAGTGACATATAATTGCATTAACATTCTTAATTGGTAGCTGCAACACTTTTGAAAACCTCTAGGTTGAAAATATTATTGATGCAATTAGTGTATTAGATATGGACTCGAATATGTTATAATACATAAATTTACTTATGTAGAATTTGTATACGTATTCAAGTTAAAAATTCCAAATATAGAACGTTAGGAAATAAAATCAGACGTTCGCAAGCTTCTAGCTTGAATCCGATATTATTTAAAGTTATATTTGCAAATACATGGGTTTAATGCTTAAAGGTCAAATCCGCCAGTTTGCAGCTGACCTAAAAAAATATATATGCAAACGACCCAAATAAGCATGACTATTCAAATAAAGAATAATACATCTAGAGTCCCATCCTGAATATCTCGTAGCTGAAGCCTTAGCCGGTTGTAATTAAATTTATTTTTGCTTACCACTTATATGTATTACGGTTTGATCAACGCAAGTCAGTTTATCGCGTCAGTACGTGTGACAGACTGTAGTTTTGCTGTGTTGTTCAACGGCTGGTTAAATACAATAGGATTAGTGTTTGCTTCAAGCTGGCAAACTTGATTTTAAAAACTGTTACCTCCACCCGCGCAGTCAATGATTGTTCATTTGTATTACCTATATATATTTGGCGAAAAATGCGACAATTTTAATGTTCATGACTGCATAGAAGGTGTGCAGCCGACATTTTGAGTCTAGAAAATTTTACGCGAGACTTCTAGGAATGAGAGCCGCATATTCAATTTTGCTTTGCATATATATGCAGTGCGGTTTGATCCTCTCTAGTTAGTTTCCTCTCGTAATCTGATGATGATCATGGAACATCTTTACGCATCAGTACGTGTGATTGACGGTAGCTTTTCTATGTTGTTCAACTACTAATTTATTACAATGTGATTGATATTTAATTTAAGCTCGCATACTAGATTTAAAGAATTTATACAACCACCCGCACAATCAACGATTGTTTAATATATTAAAAGTTGCATGAAGAGAAGTATTAAAAGTAATTGCCTTTTGTCTTCTGTACCTTATGAATCTAGGTTACAACTTTTAGATTTATAATCTTTATTGGTTAAAAGATTAAGTTATTTCATATGTACATTCCACTTAAATCAATGGACAGGCTTGGTTGTGAATCCGTTTAAGAGATTGAATACAAGGAAATGAGAGTGGGACTATTTGCTATTACCTCCCATATAAGTTGGATATCTTACAGGTAAACACGTTTTATTTTCTAAAATTTTACTTATATATAATCTTTTGCCAAATATGCTGCGTGAAGTATCTCCGGACATAATTTCGCTTAACGTATTCAGTATTGAAATTAAAAGTACCATGATTGATTCGAACTACTGCATTGCGAATTTGTTGATATATTTGCTTGTATTAGTAAGGGAAACAGATAACACAATCAAATGCAAACCATTTTATGTCTTCATTTCTTTTATTTTGTATACCTATATGGAATTCTCGTTATTTTTCAATTAAGTTGGTCAACCGTATAATTGATAAAGTAACTCATATTATCTAAATTTTTAAAAAGAATTTAATTGATAAATATCAGAAGTTTTGAGTCAAAATATGATATTAAAATACTCTTTTGCAAAAAATTAAATTTGATATTGTTTTCTAAAATACAAAAGCCCATAGAAAACTATTGAAAAATTTCAATTCCACAATTGCTTTGTCTTTTTGAAATTTTTCTAGTCAATTATCATATATATTATTTTTATTCATAGAATTTACAGAAAAACTGTTTTTTTACAACATATGTTTGTTTTCTGCTATTGTTTTTTTTAAAAATATGGTTTCAATCTTAATAAACAATGCTACAATTCTACAATTCTAAAAGTTTTTTTGCAGGTACTAAACTGAAAAGAGATGGATAGAAGGTTATGTAAATTTAGGATTAGTGAAGGGTGATGACGTTATTATCTGATTCTTCAACTTCTCGTGGCCATGAGTATCAGTTACCACGATTTAACAAAAACAGCAATTTATTCAACATTACAAAGTTGAAAATATTTGGACAAATTTTCGCCGTTTTTTCCCAAACTGTACCCGGCGGAATTGTAATTAATCTTGGGGTACCTGCATCGCCAACTTCAACCAGTCTTCGGTCTAAACGAAAATTTGCCAAAAGCACATCAAACCACGTTCCTCGTGCTAGCTGTAGAAAGAGAAAACGTAGAGCTGGCATGGAATACGTATCACAGAGCAAAAGCACCAAAAATTAGCCGCCAGTCGGAGTGAACCATCGTTTTTTTGTAACTTACACCATAGTAGCTCTAAAAAAAGATGAGGATATTTCAAGAAAGCCGGCCTCTATCATTTCTTGTGTTTCCCGAGTTGCTGCTGCTAGATTATATGGAGGAGTGCCACATTCTTTTGTTGGTATGTAGCTTTTATTTCGTACTAAATATAGATTTAATCAATTGACCGTTGGCCCTGGACATTCACTGCAATGAGAGAGTTGAAATACGTTGTTATATTGAATTTGAAAATCCTTCCAACACCCGGTCAGACCACTGATCTCCTCCTACACCTTAGAGCTGCATATCGACTTTATTGAACTCATGCTGTTTAGCCGCGAGAGGCATATACCTTTATTTTGACAATCTATCAACTTAACCCATTTTCTAATAAAGGCTAAACCAAACAGTAGTGTTTATGTATCCGCTACAAAAAGCAATAGATTAGATATCATCATTTATTAATAATTTTTATATTCCATTTGCCCGATGCCACAACAGACGCGCACGATATCGGACTCAACTTTTTTCTCGTAGATTTTACGCTGTTTAACGGCAAAGTCATTGATAACATCAATAGATCAGCTCCAGTATCCATTTGCATATTCACAGGCTGTCCGTTGAAAAATTCAAAAAATTTAAGTTTTATAAAATTCCTTGTGTAATATATGCTATTTGGGGAATAACATATTTGTAAAAACTACTGCTAAGCGTTCTTTTTATCTTATGAGGAATGATATCTCCAAGGTATAGAATATTACCATTGAGTAATGCTTTCTTACCGAATTTATGAATTTTGATTTAGACGTATTTATTTTAATTGAGAAACTTTGGAGAACACTGTAACACGCGGCTCCGTTTTACAATCCAATGAAGTTTAATTTTGACAAATATAGTTTTCTTCAAGGTCAAATAGTCTAATTCTGGTTTTACACAATATTTCTCTTGACTGTGATTTTAGCAACAATCTCTGTTTGTTTCAAGCAGTTTTAATTGAGATTTCTTGTACTGCAAATTTAATTGTAATTAATAGGGTTTTGTTTAATAATAATACACATCTGCGCGCAATACGCAGGTAACATACAGTGGATTTATGTGACTTAACGCTCAAACACAGGATTTATTTGTTTAGCATGCCTTAACAATTTTTATACAACTATTAACAGTTCAATTATGATTCTCCTAAGCCATACTTAAGGCGTTTCTCAATCATTTATCCGAAACCCTACAGTTCAGTGGATTTATGTGATTTAGCATTCAAAACCTAGCTTACAGTGGATTATTGTGACAACGCAAAACTTGGAGTTATATTTTGTGCTTATTTTGACTATTTTTATGCGATTTTAATCTTTGCTTTGCAACATTGTGTTTAATAAAACAGTTACTTTTCAACTGAGCTTTCTCACATCACCCTTCGGGAAAGGACCAGGGTTTAGTTATGAACGTGGATCGTAATACCAGCTACCAGGTATTAGGTAGGAGGGCATAACCTCACTAAATAGACAACTAGCCCGCAGAACCTCTTAAATTAACGACAAAACCTCCTACAACACAATGAATGCTGCGTAAATTTCCTTGAATATTTAGCTATATTTATTGGGTTGAGTGGTTAAACTAATCTGGTGTAATCAACATATTTGAAAATTTTACTATGTTTAATTACGTTATTTTGCAAACGGAATACAATATTTAAAAAAATGGTCATAATTTTGAACCCTGTGAAATTACAACATCGATGAGCAGTGGAAGAGATTTCATTCCGCATAGTTTAACAACGAATTGTCTTTGTGATAGGTATTCAAGGATTAATTTTAATTTCATAATACATACCCTCTCCATGTGCAGAAATAAAAAGAAATGCTTCTTTGTCATTTTCTTCTCAAGTATCTAAAAATGAACATCTCTTTATATATAAATTGAAACACAAAACAAGATAGAAATATGTTAACATGGAGAGAGTGTAAAAAAATTCTAATTTGCATTTGCATAATTTTAGGTTCACCAGTTCCTTAACGATTATGTTTATGGATATCGTATCTAAAGCCTTAGAAATGTCTAGAAATATTAAAATATAGGCTTTTTTAAGATCAGGTATTGCGTATTAAATCTAGCATAGTGATCAGGTTTGTCGGGTATGATCGATTTCGAGTAAAGCTACGATGATGAGTATCTTTGAATTGAAATAACGGATTAGTTAGTTCATAGATGTTATTGTCAAGAACTTTAGTGAATAAGAGTAGGTTAGCAATTGGTCTCAAATCTTTGAATTTACAAAGAGTTTTAATTTCTCGTATTAGTTTCAAATGTACCTGCTGCATTAAAACCGAGATATTTAAGGAAATTATCATTCTGTTGTAATTATTGGCCAATAGTTTCTTTTCGTTTACTGATTGAAGGAGCATGTTGAAAGGTACGCTGGACAAATTCATATTGGTGTTTAGTATTTATGAACTACATGGCTGTTAATATATTTTCTGAGATAATTTGGAGCTCCAGACAATCTAAATGACTGCATTGAGGTAAAAATGGCGTAAAGGGTAAGTTCTTTGTCATTGTTCTGCTAAATATAATTTTTCTAAATTTAGGACGTCGTAGTTAGAGAGCTGCATGAAATTACTTTTTACATATATATCACTCCTATTTATATAGATTTTAATTCTGACGAATGCAAAAAGCGTTTCGAGTGCTCAGATTCTTGTAAAAGTTTCTCTCTATTCTGGTACGATATATTAATTTTTCTTCTTTAATTTTATAGTCTGTTTGCTTTAGTTTCTTTATAATGATAATTGGTGTATGCGTTAGTCTTTCGAATAGCTTATTCCATTGTTGTGTTATAAATGATGCATGACTAAAGATGGAAGGTGTAAGCGTCGTTGGTGATTTTTTGTAAGCATGCGTTATGTGTTTGTATATTCCCCATCGTATAGATGAGAATAGAATTTCTTTGGTTGGATTTAAACCACACAGATTTTATCAAATAGATTAAAATATCAAAAAGTGTACAATAGAAGTAACATAAATATGCCCATTAATTCAAATATAAATAAATAATTCTCGATAATTTTACTATACGCTTTATTAACACTTGAACATCATGCAGTACTAGCACTGCATACGCTAAATCAAATCATGATAAAATTATTTTAAGAAAGGCAAAACAAAATATTTTAAATGAAAAGCTTTATTTTTATAGATAATTATATAAATAATAATTGATATTTCTATGAGAATTTCTGGTTTGATAATTTCAAAGATCGACGTACAATTCGAATAAAACAATAACTGATTGTGCGGGTGGTGGTAACAATTCTTTAAATCAAGTTTGCGAGCTTCAGGCAAACAACCATCCCATTGTATCTAACCAGTCGTCGAAAAACTTAGCAAAACTAACGTCCGTCGCACATACTGACGCGTTTCGACCTTCCATGATCATCAACAGAATGCGACGGCAAACTGGCTAGTGGAGATCAAACCGAAGTTCTCATATGGAAAACAAACTTAGATATGCGGCTCTCACCATCTAGTTTCTTCTATACATTGTACTTGAAGGAAAATGTCGGCTGCACAATTTGTATGCAGTCACGAACATTAACTGTTTACAGCTAGCTACGTTGATGGACATCTGGTTAAATACAATAGAATTGGTGTTTACTTCACCTCGCAAACTTGATTTGAAGAGTTGTTACCACTACCGGCGCAATCAATATTTTCTAATTGTATTGTTATATATATATATATATATATATATATATATATATATATATATATATTTGTGTGGCGTAACAGCTGCAGACAGTTCATGTTCGTGACTGCATAGAAATTGTGCAGCCGACATTTCCAGTCAAGTATAATTTATGCGAGACTACTAGAGGTGAAAGCCACATATCTAAGTTTTCTTTTTCTATATATATATATATATATTTATATATATATATATATATATATATATATATATATATATATATATATATATATAGTTCAGTCTACATTCTCGACTTGTAGTTTGCCGTCGTACTCTGATGAGGATCATGGAAGGTCGAAACGCGTCAGTGCGTTGCGGCTAGCGGTAGTTTTGTTATGTTGTTCGACGACTGGTTAAATACAATGGGATTGGTGTTTACTTCAAGCTCGCAAACTTGATTTATAGAATTGCTACCACCACCCGCGCAATCAATTATTGTTTAATTGTAGTGTCTATCTGTCTCTATATATATATATATATATATATATATATATATATATATATATATATATAGTGTGTGTGTGTGTGTGTGTGTGTGTGTTTGACGTATGTTGCAAGCAGTTCATTTTAGGGATTGCAAAGAAATTGTGCAGCCGCAATTTACAATTCGAATGTTATATGTTGCGTAATTAAGTACCTTGATAGGCACTGGTTTTTTTGTAACGATAGCTAATAAATTGATGCAATTCTCTATATTTCCAATAAAAATAATTAAAATTATAGGAAAAAAGTTTGAATAAGATATCTCACTAATCACATTTACCATGGTGCTTCTTTGAGAACTGGAAAATACTGTCATAGTCAAAATTCAAAAGACTTATAGGATGGAAACTTTTTCTAGTTCTGTACATAAAAAATTTAATAAATCTTAGACGGAGGCGTTTATATTAACCTTTTAAGCCATTGATTGTAATATTTTTTCGCAATATCTCCCACCAAAGCAGAAGAGATCGTCAATTGTTTAGACTTTGTTCCTACTCCATGCATCTTCCTTATTGTGGTCATATAGGCACCTGTCTACTAATTAAAATGGAATAAATTTATACAATAGCACAATCTTCTAAATCATAAAGTTTGATATGATTCGAATTTTCTGCTAGCATATATGTAACAGGATATGGATTATTTTTCACATTTTACCATTTTATAACTTGAAATATTGATTGTCAAATTGTTTGTGTGATGTGCTTTCCATTGAAAAAGACTTCAGCAAAAAGAAGTCAATATATCTGGAATAATCATGTGGACTGTGGATGCAAACATCTTGTGTCGCACCACAAGGAAAAGGTAATTAATCTCTCCCAAATCGTGCATCATGTTACTTTTAAAGCTTATTTAGCTTCTATCATGTTTGACAAACAATTTTGCATTAGGTTCCAAGCAACGGCGGCATATAATAACATACACTTTTATTGTATATAATTCAATAAGATATTTCTTTAATTAGCGCCTACCAGCTCTTAGCACAACCAAATATTCATTAAATATCCCTTTCAACACAAACTGTAAATATAGTAAAAGCTCATTGCATATTGCTGATAGAGCCGATTTTATGCAAGTAAACCCATAACAGATTCTAAATTGCTGAGTTTTTTCTATTAATCGGTTTATTTTCTTCTATCATGCTTTACATTTAATTTCGAAACTCCTCCAAAATTTTTCATTATGAGTATTGTTGACTTCACCTATATTGTTTGAGTCGTTTATGCGGATCCCTTCGAATTTATTATATGTATGTCGTCCAGCTGAGACTTAATTAACGCTAACTTTACAATCAAAGTGTGTATTTGTGCACGCAATACTATAATTAAGTTTTTCTACCCATCAGAAGCCATTTTATTTAACTCAACATAAACGCGTCGATTTAGCAAAACAGAATACAAATATTTAAAATTTTATGTTCAATTCTGCGGCTAGAAGGCTGCTTCTATCATTGTGCTGACGGTTTCATTTTAATTAGTGCATTTCTTCGATAACTTTCTTATTTATAGACTTTAGCTCTAGATAGGACAATTAGAGCGTTCTCGGCCTCAAAGTTTGCTATTTCTACATCCTCCATCCATCATAAGACCACCTTGGTGCCCTACTTATACAATCAAGTGTGAGAGCTCGTGATTTGCCGAGCATGTTAACAAAAACTTATTGTACTCTGCGTCCACAATTCACAATCGATACGCTACATTACTGACAACCTTTTGTGTCATGAGCTCGACTTACGCGACCATGGCATAGTCGCCGGCCCTTAGGCGAGTGTGTGTGTGTGTTGTCTAGTACGGACTTTTCGCAGTGTGGCGTCCTCAAATTTAGTTTGCTGTTTTTCGAGCTCTTGAATAAACGCTATGCTGCAGCGTTCATGGTAACCTATGATTATATGTTCATTCGGAAGTCTAATATGCCCTACATATACCAGGGATGTTGGAGCGATTCCTGTAGCTGTTCATATTGCAAAATGCTTGTCCCGATCGACCAAATTTAATTTGTGTTTCCAGAATCTCGGGGTCTCGTGGCACCAAAATCTACAGTACCTATTTCATCATCCGGCGTGCTCGATCAGCTGTTGCTTCAGTCTAGGAGTGGTAAGAGCCTGCGCAGAATGTTGTATGTCAAGAAAGCTGGCCTCTTTTATCTCTTGTGTTGGCCGAGTACTGCCACTGCTATATTTGGAGCAGCATCATATACGTTTGATAATTCGTTACCTATATTTAATTCTAGCCATAGTTTAAAACGATCGAACGTTGGCCCTGGAAATTCACTGCAATCAGGAATTTGGAATATGGTGTTGTATTGGCTTTGAGACTCTCCCCCAATTCGGGCAGAAATCTGGTTTCCTCCTGCACACGAGAGCTGCATATCGACATTATTGAACGAGTGAACTTTAGCCTCGAGAGGCATATACGTTTTTTTGACAACAGATCGTTTTAACCAATTTTCTATTGAAATCAATTTCCAATAGAATCGTTTTTGTATTCGTTACAACAAAATATATATAGTAGTTATATTCATTTATTATTAATTTAGAATCCCATTCGCGCGCAATCACCTTCGTCGCGCCCGATGCCTGATACGATTTCCTCTCGTAGGTTTTACGTTATTTTACGGCAAAGTCACTGGTAATACCGCCACATCAGGTCACGTATCAATTGCATTATTAATGGCTGTTCATTGAAGAGTTATAGAAATTTGACTTTGATAAAATTTGCTATGTGTCGCAGCGTTTACCTTACTTCTTTTCTTCGAAGGCAACCTGAATCAGAACAATTTTGAGGGTGCTTCGATGGCTTTCTTCTCTCAATCTACAAATCTGAGCATCCAAATTATTTAAATTTTGAATATGATCATGACTGTCATTTTCGGTGATATGGGGGAACATATTATCCCATTGAACTATCCTATCTCTTTTAGATCTATACTGATATTGCTGCACCATAGACGATGTATTCGCAGCAGATGATGTTTTTTTATACATCGACTTTGTCTTGAAGCTACTAGCTGTCGCTATTTGTCCGGGACTGGCATATCTTACCGCGAATAATTCGAATAATTTATGACCTCCTGCCGGATTTAGTAACGTGACCCATGCTTAGTGCCACAGCTGCCAATTTGTTGGTCATCATTGTCTCAATTTAAAAACTCTGAGTTCTTTCTTCCAGGTCTCCCTGGGCGCTCGATATTGTGCCATATCTGGTAGGATAAATTAGCATAATCAATCTGGACAAAAACCTCTTGATGCGTGTCGTGGTATCAAAGGGCATCTCACTCGGTAATGGTTTTAGTCTTCGATTTTCCTGAAAAAACCTCACGAATTGTGCTACATCTTAATTTGTGCACTTATGTGATGACATTCTGTTGTATTTACTTTAGCCCTAGATAGGACAACTGGAGTGTTCTTGTCCTCAATGATGGCTTTTGTAACAAGCATAAAATGTAATAGAAAAATATTTATTTTACCCTCTCGGATCATTTAAATTTGATTAATTTAGCTGCAAGAATTTCGTCAATTGTGGAGTAATTTCATAAAAGCCCAATTTTATCCCTTTGTCATGAGTCTTATTAACCGGGTTTATACACATACCTGCCCATTGATTTCAATAGAATATTTTTAGGCAAAATGTTATGATTAAAACTATCTCTTACTTTATGTATTTATGTGATATAATATTTTAAAGTTATTGTATTTTCTTGTATTTTAAATTATGTTTTAGAAAATGTTTAGTCTGAATCCAATTAGTGAAATTCTATTCAATATCATTCTATTCTATTCTAATCTAGTTCTAATTGATAACCTCTGCTGGCACCCTGAAGTACTTTAAAGTATAGTTGATTTGATATTGTATATTTACCTTATTACAAATTGTTTTATTCGTTTGTTCTTATTTTAACGGTTGAAATTATTTCGCCGTCATCCTGTAATAAATTTAAATTAAATACACTGGACCAATGAGAGCGCAATCTGTAAACCAATTACATTTGACTTTGGATCTATGTAAGCGAAATGCAATTCATATGAAATACACTCTTTTGTGCTCGCTACCTGCAATTGTTTTCATTTTTCTGCTGCACTGCCTGTCTAAGCCTGCTGTCATATGCACACTGTTTTATTAACTCAACAGTCCATTTATCACGAAAACCTTCTTGTTGCTGGTAATACAGATGTTACGGCTCAGATCAATTCGCTGACATATTGCCTGGGTGAATTTCAAATTTCATTTACCAATTAAAACAAGCAAAATTTGCTGTTAACCAAGGACGTGTGACCTTGCGCTTGCAAAAGTATATAAGCACGGTGCATTTACCATGCATCATCAAACACGCTTGACATTTCTGTTTTGTGTGCTATGCATGATTGTTCTAGCTCTTCCTACTTAACTGTTTGCCTACACGGATTTCTGGACTGGCGTTTATCATGCTGTGTCACTTAGTCACTTGGACATCAGTCACGCCAATCTTGTTGATGCTGCACAACTCGTCATACGTGATCGATTATCTATAAAGCTGACCTCTACGTATGCCAACATCCACGGTGTTGTCACAGACTTTCAACACGACAATTCTGCACGTTCAAACAGCAATTCATCCTCTGGTTTTGACGCCACAACGAAGGAACTCTAGCAACCCAACCAGATCTGACCTCGAGTGTCTAAGAGTATTTTAGACACTGCAACACTGCATAAAATTCTCGGCATTTACCGGATGATGCAGTTGTAGAGGCTCCTAATCTATTAGTGTCTGAGAACCCCATAGATGCCAAGTCGTGTTCAGTCCTTAATTGTACAATTGAATCTGACAAGCTAGTATCTCGTTCACATCTATTAAATTCATGCCTGCTATATCTTGAGCTAATTTGCTAGTGTCCTCAAACTTAAGATTAGCTTCCATGCTGATCGTACTTAATTATTAATTTGATAACTTAGTGTTAGGCAAACGGAATGTGAACTTCTTACGTAGCAAAACACCCGATCAAATAACCTGGAAAGAAATAAGACGTGAAAAACAGAATTATTAAATTACCTGTTCCAGAACGTCCCCAATATGTACGATTCAAAAGACAAAATGATAGCAGGTGTATATTGTGTAAATCGAGTAATTATAAACTTAAATTGGAGAAAAGGAATAAATGCAGCTTGCTGAGGAAAGTCAGGCCAGTCACGTACAGATAACCAAAACTGAAATTACGCACAATTCAAAAGTATATATACTGTCAAGTATTTAAACAAAGAATGTTCTAGAAAATAAACGAAAAATTCTTTTTAAATAAAATTCGTTTCAATCAGCCAAGGTGGTTTAAATTTATCAATAAATGTCACTTTAATTTTGTCGGAGGAAATATCTTCCTCCACATACACCACCTTCTCAAAAAAAGACGGCTAATAATAGACGTAATCATAGTTCTTCGGCTGACGTTGTACTCTTCCTGAACGAGTTGTGCATAATGGCGCCCCTGAAGTCGACATCGCGCCCTGTACAGTTGTCACTGGCACTGCTAATTCGCCTGATGTTGACAGAATATTTTGATCTTGTAACTCGGTAGAATATGATGTTGATGTGTTCGACAACGCGTCTTTTGAAAGTTGCTGCTTTGTATTATGTGCCTGCGTGATTGGATTGCACACATCAGATTCGTCCATGGAACGATGGTCATTCAACTCATCTGGTAATTCAGTCCTATCGTCAATCCAGATAAACTGGGGAATGCAACGATCCAAAGTAACACAATCCTCAATGCCATTTACCTCTATGATGACATTTTTGTCAGTCATCCTCTTGACCTTATATGGTCCTTTGTAAAATGGTGTCAGGCAGTTCTTCCTATTTTCATTAGTTACATAAACATGCGAAGCCGATCTTAGATCAGAGGACACATAGCACTTGGTTTTTGCTATTCTAGTCTTGGTCGGAGCCAAACGACACATCTTATCTCTAAGTGCTCCTACAAACCAATCTACATAACTAGAAGCCCAATCAAGACTACTTGGAGTTTCTATTAGAAGATCTCCAGACAACCTTAATGGTTCTCCATATACCAATTCTGCTATTGAAGTTCCTAACTGTGCCCTATATCTGTTGCGCATGGCAAGTAATACTATAGGAAGATCGTGTATCAAGCTTGTTCCACTAGTACACCTTAACGCAGCTTTCAGTTCACGATGCAGCCTTTCTACCATCCCATTCGCTCGTGGATTGTATGCGCTAGTATGCAATACAGTTGTTCCCATGATATTGAGAGATCTTACGAAAAGCTCTGACATAAATTGACTACCGCGATCACTAGTGACTCTTTCCGGAACACCATAACGCGATATCCAATTATGTAGGAACGCGAACAAGACTTCTTGCGCTGTCATATCTTTTAAAATCGCTACTTCAAATTGGCGACTAAAACGATCTACCATAGTTAGCAAATATTTTTGGCCATTGACTTCAGGCATTTCGACAATGTCTATGTGTACGTGTCTGAACCGTCCTTATGGTATCTCAATTTTTTGTAGGTCGGTTCTGGTATGTCTCCACAATTTACACGTTTGACATTTGGCACAGGCTCTTACCCATACCCGTATGTCTTTAGACATGTGCAGCCATACGTATCTGTCGTTGACTAATCGATTTGTGGTTTTTATGGATGGATGTCCCATGTTGTGTAATTGTTGGATAATTTTGGCACGTAACTCCAACGGCACATTTGGTCGTAGTTGATTTCTGGACGTTACAGCATGTACCTGGGGTTCCTGCTGTTTATACTCGCCGTCCAGCTCTCTGAGTTTAGGTGGCCAATCAATATTCATTGCGTCAAATACCTCTAATGTCGTTCTAAGCCGAGATGGTAGCTCAGTTGTAACAATAGAATTCACCACATCTCTAGATATATTCAACCTGGAAGCTATCGTACAAAAGCGTTCATAAAACTGTAATGATAGATGACGCCCCATCTTTTCTAAGCTTAATAATTTGCACATTTGTGCCGATCTTCCAGGCTGATATCTCTGTTGAATTTCGGCCATTAATAACTCAAATGCATTATATGGATTTTCTTCCACATTTCTGCCTCTAAAGTTTTCCACGGCGCTTCTGAAATTCTCAGGCAATGCCATCCATGCTGCAACAAATTTCTCCATAGGGTTTACAATTTGATAAGCTGTGAATATTATTTGGGCAACCCCGACCCTACTTGAGTGTTTTGCGGATCTATATGTTGGTAGACTGAATATTTTTGGACTGGCGCAGTCGCCACATTTTGTAGAGGCTCCTAACATATTAGTGTCTGGAAACTCCATAGATGCCAAGTCGTGTTCAGTCAATTGAATCTAACAAGCTAGTACTATGTTTCACATCTATTAAATTCATGCTTGCTATATCTTGCGCTAATTTGCTAGTGTTCTCAAACTTAAGATTAGCTTCCATCCTGATCGTACTTAATTATTAATTTGATAACTTAGTGTTAGGCAGACGGAATGTGAACTTCTTACATAACATAACAACCAATCAAATAACCTGGGAAGAAATAAGACATGAAAAATAGAATTATTAAATTACCTGTTCCAGAACGTCCACAATATGTTCGATTCAAAAGACAAAATGACAGCAAGTGTATCTTGTGAAAATCGAGTAATTATAAATGTAAATTGGAGAAAAGGAAAAAAATGCAGTTTGCTGAAGAAAGTCAGGCCAGTCACGTACAGATAACCAAAACTGAAATTACGTACAATTCCAAAGTATATATGCTGTCAGGTATTTAAACAAAGAATGTTCTAGAAAATAAACGAACAATATTTAAAAATAAAATTCGATTAAATCAGCCAAGGAAGTTTAAATTTATCAATAAATGTCACTTTAATTTTCTTGGAGGTGTAAACGCCCCGACTTCAAGTAAATGCCGTACGACGTTGCAAACTCGGTTAGCAGTTTGAATATAGATTTGTGACGATGGGCCATTAACAGGCTCATTGCGTTTGAATTATTCAGAGTGTGAAGATGTCCTAGAGCCTTGGGTGGACTCTGGCTGTTGTTCCTTCTGTTGTCGAGTTGTAATCACGATGTGGAAAACTTCGTTCAGGTTCTGCAATTAATTGGCTCGTCTCGCTGGTTGTACCGCAACAAGATGAGTCACGGATGTAGCCAATTGTTGGTGAAACAAATCAAATCACCAGCGTAGGTATTGACAGCCGACAGAACGCACACGCGTAACGCAAAGCAGAATGCAAATGCGACAACTGACTTGCATGGTAAATTGCCGTGCTTAAATAGCATGCCATAGTAATATATGTCTACTTGCACACTATTGGTTAAACGGCAAGTTTCGCTTTTTTCTCATTGGTGCAACGTAAATAAAATTGAATTTAATTTACGCAATATGTCGGCCATTAATTTGTGTCGTTACAGAAGAAATATCAATATCAACACAATTCCGGCTCTAATAAGGACCACCACAGATCCTGTATCTCATAACCGACGGCTATTAACATTTTAATAATGTTGCACGGAATTTACTTGCAGCGGAGGCTTTTACAAAATTATCTGTGTTGAAAAATAATTGTTTTTACCTTTAGCTAAGATGGAAATACATTAAATAGCGCTGTTTATGAGAAATATATTAGTTTTCACATAAAGTTTGTATGCTAGGTAATTTAAGACATTTCATTATATTTGCCCATGTTTAATCTTCTGTATGTTTCATAAATCGGAATTTCGTTCTAGCCCCATTTTGTTTGATGATACGCCTAATAAAAGTAGTACCGTTCCACATGTCACATATCGATCTTCGCTTTCTGCAAAGAATTCGAAAAATTTAAATCATGAACGGAATTTAAATTATGTTGTTAACCATACGGATTATAAACATATTGCTCCAACATCTCATGTTACAAACCAATCCAAGTTAAACACTGGACAAACACATTTATTAAATCAAGGATCTAGTAATCGTTCGCATTCTGCTGGCGTTTTTGAAAGTCAAGGAGCACAAAAGGATTACTCTTATCAAGGGAACAATCTGCACTTTCAAGAAAAATATTTAGAAAAACCGGAGGAATATAGCTATAATTACAAACATAATATGGAAAATTATAATTCCTATTCAAACTACAATCCTGCACAATTAACAGGAAATCAACAATTATCTTATCAAAGCAATTACGGTGACAAGATTCGTCCTTCTAGTGCACGAGATTCTGCTTGTGGAGATCTATATGAAGCAAGTCTTCTTAGGTCTTCCCCATTCAACTCTAAAGTTCGCCAATGCGCACCTTCCTACACAACTGATTTAAGAGCAGCTTCGTTAGAGCGTAGTGGCCAGCCTAGTGGTTATAGCAATCTGCGAGGTGTTAATAATGCTTCAAATTCTAGATATAATAGGCAAAATCCACAGAATAATCAAATGCAAGCTGTTGGGCAGAATGTCGATTCTGCTGCTCTGTTAGCAGCTTTGAATGCGACTCAACAACAAAATCGTCGTTCGCAGTCATATGAATACAATTTGGAAAAACAAGGTCTCAACGACTACAGTAGTCTTCTTGCTGCTATGGGAGTTGGCACTAACGCTGCTATATTTAATAACGCTGCAAGTGGGCTTCTGGATAGTAGTATGTTAACAGCACCTACTTTATCGTCATTAGCTGGTCTGGATCCACAAATATCTGCACTTGGCACAACTACACCAAGTTTATTAAATGCAGCATCACTAACTGGACTTGGCAATAGCTTAAATTTAACATCCACTGATATTCTATCATTACAAAGAGAGTGTTCTAGACTACAGAATGAACTTGATGTAACGAAGGAGAAATTAAGTGCATGTATGACCAGTATTCGGACATTTTGGAGTCCTGAATTAAAACGAGAACGTAATATGCGGAAAGAAGAAAATGCGAAATATGCAATTCTTGCTGACCATTTGCATCAACTTCAGTTAGAAAAACAGGTTGTTTATTAATTTTTACTTAAACATAGAGCAGTTCTGTTAAAGTTAAAATTGTAAAAAGAACATTTTATTATTTAATGCATCAATATAAAAAATTTGGCATTAAATAATAGTTACAATGGTAACCTAATCCAAGGATCCTTATTTTGAAATATATTTTAAAAGTTGGGTGGGCAGAAATATAATTTTAAAAATGTTTAAAAAAAACATTTTAATATTTCGGAAAAATTGTCAGATAGCGTAATACATAAATTATGGTTATGAATTAGTGGAAGCAAATCTGTTAAATGAGACAAATAATTAATACGTAAATAATATTGCATTATTATTCTCAAATGATAGAAATGGTAAGATGACAAGGACAGAGCTTTAGGGTAGAACGATGATCTTAGTCACAGTCAGGTAATGATACTTAATACGATGATCGATTATGCTAATGCGCGTTATTCGCAAGCAAGCACAGATGAGATTAGTTGTATTTTATAAGTCATAAACTATATTAAAATTAAGATAATTTAATTCCAAATATTTATAATAGGGCAAAACAGTGCTCTATAACGCAGGTTCAAAATATATTACTAGAGAAAATTATTGGTTTGTTAAAACTAGGATGTAATCTATAATTGGCTGAGCTTGCCTTAGCGTCAAATAGTAATATGCTCCAAGTAGACCCCGAATATCCTTTGACTCACGATCAGCATTCATAGTAGAAAACGTCGTATCCATTATACTATAAGATATGGGCACGTGGATATGTACAGATTAGTCAACGTTGCACCCAAAAAGTTTAATCTAGAAAGAAATTTAACACTACAAATATAATAACTAATTTAAATATTCTTTGTCTTCTCGATTTTTTAATAAAAAATAAACTCGTTTATATTCTATAATCTAGGCGTTAAAATCAAAGTTGTAAAGCACAAACAGAAAGAAACACTTATGTCACAATAAAATAGAAAACTTTATCAGAGGGTGAACTGACAATAAAAATTAACAGAAGATTTTAAACAAAGTATGTTCTTTTCTTCACAAAAAATATTTGTTTTGGTCAGCAAAAATGGATGATTTTTTTAAACACATTGCTGATTTACCATTTTAGGAGGAAATACTTCCTTTACATACTCCATCGATTTAAAATGTCATTTAGTAATAAGACTAATCACTGTGCTTTAGGATAAAACCACATCAATTACGGCTTTATTTATGCTCACTTGTTCACCTAAAGTCGTCGATGCATTTTGTTCATTCTGTTCTCTTAAGGCTATCACCCGTGATGTCAATGTTGCCTTTTGTTTATGAGGATTGTCTCAAGCTGTAGCCCGTGACATTGGAAGTCTGTCTTATTAATGCTGCTTTCTTAATACTGGTGGTCCTGAAGATGGAGTTTGTGTATATCAGACTGGGCCATGGAATGACGGTGTTTTAACTCATATGGATTTCCAGTCTTGTAATCAATCCCAATAAACTGTGTAATGCAAGGATTCAAAGCTACATAATATTTGCGTTCAATAAATGTTGAACAAAATTAACTCGCGAATAAAATAGATTATTTAACGGTCATTGATGTATTAACTCGATATCCGCCCATCTTGTCTATTCAACGCGTCTACAACTACGTGTTCTTTTCCAGAAATATGAGGGATTGCAAAATTGAACGTTGTTTTATTGGACTGTATATAAAATTAACTTAGGTGATAATTGAGTATTTTAGTTTTAACAATGATACTTATCAGTGGCTTATTATCTGTTAAAATCTCAAATTATCGTCGATTCATGTAGTGTTCAAAATGTAGCACTGTAGCATATGCTTTAGAATGCTCTTTATCAAAAGCTACATATTTTTTCTTCAGTCGCGGAACATTCCGCTGTAAAAACATACTCAACCAAATATGTAATTAACTTTCTACTGTAGAACTACACGTATTGTAACCTCTGAGGTATCCGTGACTTACTCAAAATGATTATCACAAACAACAGGTGCTAGAGTGATAGTTTCACTTAACATATACTTAGCTTAAAAGAATTTATCATATCTTTCATGACATAGGGTAATCGAACAGGACTTCCTGGTCGTGCTCTTTCTTTGAATGAGATGATATGTCGAATATGTTAAAATTCCATTCAGACCTGGTATAAATCGACGGTAATCGCCAATCATCCCAAAGTACAACCAACATTACTTTTCGGTACATGGCTCCTCTACATCTTTGGTCGATTGGAACTTGTCTTTTAAAGTCTATATTCCCTCTGGAAATTCGTATTCAAGATAATGTAGGATAAATAACAAATTCTACTAATTTCAAGATTGATCGCGAAATCTATTTTGTTCCAGCTTGAGCAAAACAGTATTCAAATGTTAATGATTTTTCAAGCAAGTTCTAAAATAAATCTTGGTATCGTTTATGCACACCGTTACAAATGGGCACTCCTGGAGGATTTCCTGAGCCAAAGGCTAAAGGTTTTGATTGACATTCTCCAGACCAAATTGTATTCGCAGAAACTCATATAGACTTCCACCTGTATATTTAACTTCCTTTACCGGTATTTCATAATATGCTTTCTGGAGATCTAATGTCAAATAAATATCATAGCACATTATGTTCCGTAGCAGAGAGCTCTGATGTGGAAGTGGATACGAATCACCCTTTTTCACCAAATTTGACAAACGGTTGTACCAAAAATTATACCAGTGTCCCAGTTTAGTTTTGAGAATCATCACTATCGGGGATGCAATATTGGAATGTGACCTTGCACAATTCCTGAAATGCTGCAACAGCATCTTATTACTTGTTTTGAGGCAAAGTCTGAGTCATAGATGAACAAAGTAATGGTGCTGCCATTAAAATTGGCTGCCGTACTCTTGTCTTTAACACATTTAGTTCGGCACAATAATGCTGAAACACGGCAAGGTGTTTATCGATTATATCTACAAAATCGTTTCGGTCAGCAGGACGTGACAGGCAAAATTATCTAACCACTGCGATTTCAGACTCGTTATATGTTATTGCTCACTTGCCTCCATCGATGGTACACCATTTTGTATCTAATGACAGATTGAAATAGATTTAAATATCTATCTCAATAATATTAAACTTTAAGTAAGAAATCATAAAATTCTACATAAAAATGTTTCTTCATGATAACTTCGTTAACAACTCGTAGTTGATAAACAAATATTGGGTAATCTCCTCCATCACATTTGGCCAGTAGCCATAGAAATTTCCAGTGTGACAACTGGCAGGCAAAAGCTAGTCTGTCCGGGAATGGTAGCATAAACTTTGGCGAGTCTAAAGCGAAAGTCAGGTTTCGGCTGCTTAAGGAAATTTTGGCTATTGTCATCTAAAGGTTTAGTGCTCATCAGACTATCTAAGAGAATTAAAACGCCGAATAAAAACGACCCAACTAGAAATGGGCGACCTAGCTTTCATTAACAGCCAAAATGTAATCGTGACAAATAAGAATTAATATGATAGGCAAGTATTAGTTACTAATGACTTATGTATTGCTGTGCATGATGATAATGATGACGATACATCTGTACCTGTGTCAATAGAATATTTTAACCCACTCAATTCGTCCTGGCTTACAAATTTTTTTGATGGAAAGCCTGACAATGTTTTTATAATTTCCGTCTAAACAGAATCTGAAAATTTTATCGGATGTCTTGATGACCTCCTTCGTTATTGCAAGGTTCTGCGTAAACTTCAATTTACACTTAATTGATACATTGTGGAGCCATTCCTACGAAATCCCCCTTACAGCTTCTAATTGTGGGGATTTTATTCGTTTCCCGGCAACGCAATACTCTCTAACGATTTAATATTAATTTACTACTGGAGTCCAACTAAACTTTGGAAGATTCAGCCTTCTCCTTGACACGTTTTATTCTGTCTATAGTCACAATGTTCTCTGCACTATCCTTGTGGTCTATCAAGTCTCTATTGCGAGTGATTTCTCCCTCGCTTAAAGGCTCTATTCTAATTTCAACGAAGTGACCTATTCATCGTCCTGCTATCGAACTGGTATTTCCTGTTCACTAATTGGCGTCGTAGACAATGAACCTCTTCCAGTTCTTCCAGAAAAGTTTGTTTACTTTTTCTGAGTTGCTCTATCATTTTGGAGACTGTAGTCACTGCGTGTAATCATGTTTCTTGCAGATTTAACTCACCATTAAAACTATGTAGATTAGTTGGCAAGTCTATATTCGTGATCTCAAGGTTCTATGATTTGGATTGTAACCTAGCTTGTTATTCAGCTACAAAATTTAATTAATGACTTTCTGTGAGGTATTGAACCCGGAAGAAACGCCACGCATAATAATATTTCATAATATTCCCACGGAAGTTGATGCCTGATATTTTATAGGCGTAAAAGCTCGCACATCTTCGCTGCCATTCCAGAATGTTACCTTATTCAAAGTTTTGCCATAAATAACGCGAAGAACTTGGGTGGAATTTCTTCTACAACATTATGCCTAAAATGAACCATAGTGATTCTAAAACGTTCTAAAAATGCAGTAATTTCGCAACAAATTTAGCCATGTTATCATCAATATGGCGAGTTCCAAAAAGTATCTGAGTATAACAGTTAGAAACAGGTTGTAGCGCACTGAAACTAATATATATATAATATATATATATATATCTATATATAGATATCTGTTATATATACATATATGTATATATAAATTATTGCATTATGACATTTGCACCTATATATCAGAAATAGTCCCTAATATTTCCCGGAATGATAAACCAGACAACATAATCGGAACGTATAATCTTGTACACACTCGTTTCCTATCTACTAACGTCTGATCAGTAGGAGCGTGTATTCCTCTCTTTACCCAATATAAAGTTTGGTTAAAATTGTGGAAAAATAAGACACTGCAATGAATTTTGCTTTAATAATGTTGGCTTACACATTCGTATAGAAGATTATACTGTATTATTTTCCGATTTTACTCATCTAAATTTACAGTGGGTATAGGGCGTAATGTCGGCTCCTACTGATTTGTCGCCAATAAGCACGAAACGAATTTGCATGAGATTATACAACACCTAATACACCTAATTTGAGCATCACCGGTCTAATAAGAATTCTTTAATTCCTGTACGTTGTCAGACAAACGAACGTTAAATTGAAGCGGTCGACATATTCTATGGAATCGCCTGCACACTTTTATAATGAAAACCTTATTGATGTCACATTTTTACCTGCCTGAATGTGGTGACACACATCTGGCTATTGCAGCCAGGATATAATTTGGAGTTATATGAGCTAGCCTTATAGTCAAAGGCTATTAGGCTAGGCAATAATAATACTTCTGTCAGATCTGTAATACCCTATTATTTAAGATCATCATCTGTGATAGCCAAAGACAAATTTATTAAACTATAAAAAATGAAACGTGGACATGTGCGCATTATTCTATATAGCATCTAAAGATTTTTTTATCTAGAAAGATATTTAACAGAATACAGAAAAGTTTATTTACCGTTTTCTGACCTTCCTGATATTTTGAATAAATAAACAGACTCTTTGCGTTTGTTGTATATTCTAGTGGTAAAGTTCAAATTTATTGGTAAAATTGTATGGCTAAAACAATACAGCCGCGAAACAAAATCAAAGATGAAATACTCAATGAAAGCGAATACGAAATAACAATACAAATGCAAGCAAGGATTTTAACAATTAATGTTCCAGAAATTATTCTGATATATTTCTTCACAATTAGTATAATTTTAAGAAAAAACGCTGGTTTAAATTTTTATATATATATCGTTGATTTATTTTTCTTTATATAACCAATTCCTCAAAATGTCTCTAACTTGGAAATTTCTACCAGATTCATCAAGTTGATAAAAGATGTAGTGTTTCCACTTTGATTAAAGATTGAGGTTTAAAATAATTGTCTACAAAAATTGCTTAATGATAACAAATCATTAACCAATGAACGAAGTATGCATCATTTGTCATTAGCGAAGATTTGGAAGAAAATATTTCAAAATAAATAAAATGTTCACAAACTTAACTTGACGATTTTTCAAAGCTTGCAAAAATGAGACAATTCTTGGTCTTCACTTGCTTAAAATTGTATATTTTTTATATATATATTATATATATATTATATATATGAGGATCTTACTATAAAGACTTAAATGATTTATTAAGTTACCTGAATAAAAATAATAATAATAATAAATAAGAATAATAATAAGATTAAAATTCTCTCTTGATACAGATTTCATCTGTCAATCCAAACTGAAAGAAATTAAGATACAAATCAAAATTATGATCAAGTAGGTGAGTATGTGACGCTGACTATTATTTATATATAATAGCAATGAGACTGATACAGAGCGTGTAAGAATAAATACATGCAAATTAAAAAGAATAATCATACAAATCGTACCATGAGTATGGGACTCTACGAAGAAAAGATATAGTGGGAGTGATTATCCATATATCTTAAAAAGTCAATTTCATTTGCAAATGCAGAGTATCTGTTTTATGCCAAAAAGAAATAACAAAGGAAGCGCTAAAATGCGAAAACCATACAGAAAACAGTCAATACAGAACCACTTAGTATAGAACGCAAGATAGACTATCACTAATACAAAACGTAGTGTTACGGTGACAAAATTTCTCAGAAAATTTTTCATTCTGGGTGAAGAAGTTCTAAAACCGCATCAAGGTACATAGAGACTTAAAATCTGAAATTATATGCTGAATGAAAAATTCGTTATTTATTTCATGTCTCAATAATACAGAGAAAACGGTACAAATGTTTGGAAGACACCAGGACCGTTTTTTATTTTGTCGATGTGCAGGATATATATTGTTAGTAAATAAAAACGCGAAACTTTATGATTTTCTTTATTGTTTGGTTCATATTTAAATTCACATAAAACATAAACATGAAAATGCGCCATAATGAAAATTCTCTTTATTCAACCACATGCAACTAACCTACTCAGCACTGTATAATTAAATTGTACTTCGTTTACTTGGAGAATTGCTTACAATTTCTTTACAACCAAAACAACTATTATATCATATCTAAAAGAAGAACCTATTGCATTATGATTATTTATTTTTAATTACGTTCTTCGCGCAAAGCCAGTCAGATAATGTTTTCCAGTAAATCTACAAACAAATTATAGACTTTTCCAAATATTTCGCATATTCTGCCATGAATATCATTGTATTTCACTCCTAGATGATATCTAATGTGTCCTGAATCAGACAGCGATGGGTAATTACCAGAAAATATTGCCAAAGGGTACGATAATTTTCCTATAGTTCTTTGCGCTTGATTTAATCGGCTAGCTGCTGTTCTTAGTTTTTCATATTTTGTTCAGGTTTCAAAATGTTGTCTAACCCATGTTTAGCAGAAATTAATTCCATAAGTCTCAGATCTTATAAAATTCTTGGTATAACTTGAAATACAACACTCTCAAAAAGTTAAATATGGGAAAATTTCCATAGATATCTTAACAAATTTAAGAATTACCCTTTTAAATTAAATTTTTTTTTCTTCATTTACACGCAAACAAATTCATGATTTCCAAGTATAGGAAAACTTTTGAAACGTATTTAAAATTCTAATTTCAGCCAGTAAACCTAGATCTCATTTAAATTATTTTTTTGTCCTAGTGTAATATAATTATATTGGCAAGTAACATTTGATGCTCGACATTAACGCGGCTATTGCGTATTGATGTCGTTGACAACGGCAAGTAGGTATTAACTTAAATAACGGTCGTAGTTTAGCTGCACACTAAATGCGCGTAAGGTTCAAGTCGCCGATTCAACCCTCGTTGTGCCTGGAACTGCATCCCCCTTAAAAGGTATGTTAATTTAGACTGATTTCTATTTGTGGTCAGCACTACGTCTGCTTCTGTTTAAATCCCCTTTTAATAGTTGATTCAATTAATTGTCTATGATATAAATTAAACAGAAACGGACGCATTGCGGACCAGAAAATAAAACAGTCTACATGAAAATTCTTTTTAAAGGGGATGCAATTTCTCGAATAACAATAAAATAAAGCTTAAGCGACATTAACGACACACTATATAATGCAGCTAAGCTACGAGTGTTATTTAGGGTAACACACTTGCCTTTATCAGCAATCAAAGAGAAACAGCCGTTAATGTCGACATCAAATATTATTTACCAATATACATGCGCAAGTTGTCGATCAACTTACGTAGGCCGATCGACCATACGGTTAATTACTCGAATGAGAACATTGTAACTTAAACGCCTGTTTCAAATCAAATGGTGAATACACGTCTGCATTTGCGCAACACATCGTTGAAACATCACACGTATGTTCTCCAGACGTAGCATTTAAAATAATTACTAAATGCAATAACAAAAGGGATTCAGCCACATAAGTAGCTTTACGGATAAAAAAATTGCAGCGAGATTTATGCGTGAAGAAGCAAGTTTAGGCATTGAGATTGAACTGGAGATGACGCACGAAATTGATTGGTTTCCTTATTTGACAATCTCTCTATGTTTACATCTTTTCAGCTTATTTTGCCTTTCATTTTATATTTAAGTAGATGTTTATGTTTAAATAGTTGAAAAGAAAATGAGAAAGAAGCGTTTCTTGTATATGAAAAAAATTCTTTTAATTTACTTTACCTAGTGAATGTTTGGTCAAGAAATGTGAGACAGGTGGACTGTACAATCATTAATACGAATGTATATTCAAGCAGTAATGGAGTACCAATCCGGTAAAGGGTACCAAAACTATGGTTGCCCAGTTGGTGCATGGTACCAACACAATGGATTTCAAAATTGAGAATTACATATACTTTGGAATGCATGTTGCTTCAGCAAATTTGTACACTCTAGCATTGATCGATATCAGTTATTAAATTTTGCGGTGATCATGACATCTTTCAATTAAATATATAAAAGATATAAATTGCTTGTTGCGGAGTACTAATATATATTCAATTGTGTATGAGATATTGCGAATCAAGTATCAAATTAGTTCAAATGGGAACAGAAGGATAAAACCCAATTCATCACGAACGAGAAGTATGCTCTTATGTACACAAGCGTTTCGTGCTCATTGGCGTTTCATCTGTAGGAGCAGGTGATGCGCCCTTTACTCGCTACATATTTGGTAAAGAAATGTGAAACACGTTGACGGTAAAATCTCCAATACTAATGTGTTTCAAGCATTAAGGACGTAAACATTATATAGTCTTCGACGATGTGACTTCAAAACCAACTTACTATATACAATATGCAGCGTTCCTGTAAAGGGTATGGCGAAATGTGATATAATATATTGAGCAAGATCAGAGTGTATGAATTTTCTGGAATAAATGGTGTTTAGAAATAGCTATAAATTTCAATTTAGCATAACTAGAAATTCTACGTTTTGGTGTCACTTTCCGACATAGCAATAATAGTTTTGGTTCCCTTTATGGGCGAAGTATTTAATTTATTTAGTGATTTGTCTTTGAAATTGAATTTTAGACGACTTTATGCGAAGTTTACTTCATTACTACTTGTATACACATTCATATAGGATATTTCACTGTCTAGTTATCCCACATTGCTTGACCAAATATAAAATTGCATATATATTAGTTTTCCGACAAAAAAAGTATCTAAATTTTATAAATTTATTTGAATGATATCACGATTACCGCGAAAGTCTTTAACTGATTTTGATCACGGCCAGACCGCTCGTATTTGCAAAATTAACAAGTGCTCCAAAATATTTGTAATTCTCAATTTTGGTGAACTTTAGCATACATTGAAATCCATTGTGTTGGTACCATGTACTTACTCGGCAATCATTGTAATGGTACCATGTATCTTTTCTTTACCAATGTTGGTATCGGGTACTGACACAGTAGCCGTAATCTTGGTTCCCTTTAAGGATAGTATACATATATATATATATATATATATATATATATATATATATATATATATATATATATATATATATGATATATAGTGAGTTAGCTTTGAAGTCGCATTGCCGAAGACTTTATATGAAGTTAGCTCCACTACTGCAGGATTACACATTCGTAAAGGACATCATATGGTTCTATTTTCCCACATTCCTCACCAAAATACATAGTGGGTAAAGGGCGTAGTCAAGTCTCTTGATGAATTTCCAGTAAGCACGACGCGCACGCGTATATGAGATTAAGCCTTTCATTTATGCTGACTTGAAAAAAATATTTCGAGGCCGTCTTCATTTATGGGACAGATTACAAGTGGCCGGGATTCATCTTATATTGGGTTATGTTTATTACAAAGGCGTTGAATTTTCTCCATGCAACACTATTTGCCTTACTGTTTTGAATTTTTGTGTGGGATTAACAATTTTTACCACTAGGATGTACCTCATTGTTGGTTCTTTTCCACCACATTCTTGGTCATTTAATATGACCTATTTTTTAATGCCCGATGATTTATTTATCAGTAAAGTTCCCGGTTGATCTTATATCTAGTGGATAATCCAGCGAGGAAGCCTAAAAAGTTTTAATTTTAATGAATGTGTCTTTCGGCAATCATCGTTTCACTAACAGTTCTTGTTTGGACGTTTATAACTTACCGCCTGATTACTGCTTCTGATTTACGGTATTTCGCTTTTAAAGAATGTTATGAATGTGATAATGTTTCTTCAGAAGTGAGCACGTTACAACTTATCAGGCAGTGCTTTCCTGTTAACAAACGAGATTGCCAAACTGAGTTAGCTGTTTAATTGCCTTAATGATGGAGTAGATCATGATGTTTCTATTCAAAATCATATTCTAATATACTTAAGTCTACGAGTCACACTGTTGTTGACGTGAAACTGGATATGCACACAACCAAAATTTCATTAGTTTTATCATATTATTTTTCGTCTTTCAACGATCTGTCTGTTTTGGCAGTGGTACAACAGAAAAGTTAGGCGGAGGCTGTCTAATATATAAACATAAGTATAAATCCATCTAAAGGATACTTTTAAGATACTCTATTCTATTCTATTCTAAAATTGTTAGCACATATATATTGATTATTTTAATTAAGATTGGAAAATATAATAATGGTAATAATAAAAATAATAGTACTTTTTATTACATTATTCAGATAAATATGTAAATTCGTACAGGCATGCATACATACATACGTACATGCATATATGCACACACAAATAAATACATTCATACATCCTTGCGCATCCATCCATCCATCCAGCCATAAATACATACCTGAAATGCATATATATATATATATATATATATATATATATATATATATATATATATATATATATATATATATATATATATTCATTTTACACTTCCTGTATAGCAAAGACAAAAGAAATTTTATCAGATACAAGAAACATTTCTTTCGCATAATCTCCTCGAATATCTACTAATCGAACATATCTTTATATGTAAATTGGAAAGCAAAACAAGATACAAATATGTGAACATAGAGTGAGAGTGTGAAAACACGGAAACCAAACAATTGCGTGCGTAATAGTTGATCGACAACTTGCGTAGACTGATCGACCATACGGTTAATTACTCGAATTAGAAACATTTTAACTTGAATGCCTGTTTTAAAACAAATGGTGAATACACGTCTGCTTTTGTGCAACACATCATCGAAACATCGCACGTATGCTACCCAGACGTAGCATTCAAAGTAATTACTAAATGCAAAAACAAAAGGGAGCTAGCCACATACGAAGCTTTCTGAGATAAACAAATCTGCATACATATACATATGAATACATAACGTGAAATACATACATACAAACATACATACATAGATATACATACATAGACATACATAAATACATGCAAGACATACATACATACATACAACATACATACATACAGTACATACATACATACATACATACATACATACATACATACATACATACATACATACATACATACATACATACATACATACATACATACATACATACATAAACATACATACATACATACATACATACATACATACATACATACATACATACATACATACATACATACATACATACATACATACATACATACATACATACATACATACATACATACATACATACATACATACATACATACATACATACATACATACATACATACATACATACATACATACATACATACATACATACATACATACATACATACATACATACATACATACATACATACATACATACATACATACATACATACATACATACATACATACATACATACATATACATATACATGCATACATACATACATGCATGCATAAATACATATATACATACAATTATACATACATACATACATGCATACATACATATACATATACATACATACATACATACATACATACATACATACATCCATACATACATACATACATACATACATACGTACATACATACATACATACATACATACATACTTACTTACTTACATTAATACATACATAGATAATGTGTATCACATGAGCACGCAAATATCTATTAAAATTATCATTTCCGTATAAAAATGAAAGCGAAACTTTATCTTATGCATGAAACGTTTCCTTTCAAATTCTTACCAAGTATCTACAAATGAGCATATCTATATAAAATAAAGTAACAGCTACCAAACTGTTTACATTCTCGTATTTCGTATTCTCTTCATGTTTAGATATTCTGTTTTCTTTTTGAATTTCGATACTTTTTTAGAGTGCTTGATATTTGAGAAGAATAAACAAAAGAAACAGTTTTTGTATCTGTTCAAATTTCATTCTATTTTTGCACATGGAAATAGTATTATGAATTACATTAAAGCTGACTTTCATAAACACAATATATAT